>QXTE01000043.1:4115158-4249209 GCA_003942145.1 Platysternon megacephalum
GGTTTTAGGCAACAAAGTTCCTCTTGGATTTCATCGGAAGCACAATATCTTGCAACAACTGCCAAACGTGGAACGTCGTTTATATCCACGCTCTCATCAACTGCAACACTAAACACTGCTGTGTCTTTCAATGCAGTCGTCTGCTTTTCCTTAATGTTTTCTGCCATTTCACTTATGCGTCTCTCAACTGTTCTGGCAGAGATGGGCAGTTCTTTTATTCTAGATATGATTGTATCTTTATTTGGCAAATCATTGAACAAAATCTCTGAACTGCTGAGAAAAACTTCTTTTATATATTCCCCATCTGTAAACGGCTTTCCGTTTTTTGCAATGCACTGTGCAGTCTTGTAACTTCCTTCTGTAGCTTGATTTTTACTTATACTTAAGCTTTTAAAAACACTGCTTTGCTTCTCGTAGGCTGCTACTGCCTTTGATTGATTTCAGTCTTGTCTGCTTCGTCAAGAAAGGTTTTCTCATGCTTCGTTTCAAAATGTCGTCGAACACTTGATGTGCGACAAACACTTTCATAACAGAAAGCACAAATAGCACGGTCCTTCTTTTCAATAAATCCAAATGCATCTGTCCAAGCAGGCTGAAATGATCGGACATCTAACTTCGCTTTCTTAGGAGCTGCCATTTTGTCAAATGTTCCCTTCAACTCTCAGTAGGAAAAAAATGGCGATAGAAGGCAGGCACAAGGTCAAATGCAGTGTGGTCTGATATAAGCAATTTTAAGATGGGGGTGCTGAGCTGCACCCCCCTCTTGCCTTGTGTGCAACCCTCACTGTCCCAGGCTGGGGACAGTGGGCCACAGTGGAGGGGCTGCAGAGCCCTGATTCAAGGCCAGGAGCAGAGCCCAGGGCGGCCTGCTGGGATTCCAGGCCAGAAAGCAGGCTGAGCAAGGCTGGAGATCCTGACCTGGCTGGCAGGAGGCCAGCGGCTGGAACCCCAGATCAGCAGCTGAGGTGAGTGGAGCTGGCAGCTGGTAGGGCTGAGCAGGGCCAGAGGCCTGGACCCTGTCTGGCAGGGGGCCTGCGCAAGGTCAATGGGGCTGTGGCGGGGGGGACCCCGGCTGGCAAGGGGCCAGCAACGGGAATCCCAGACCGGCGGCGAGCGGCTCAGCCTGCCGCTGCTCTGGGGCTTCAGCCGCTGGCTCCTGCCAGCCCGGGGTCTCAGCCCCCTGCCAGCCTGGGGTTCCTTCTCCTAGGCCAGCAGCGGGTGCTGAGTGGGACCGGCGGTGGGACCCCGGCTGGCAGTAGCCAGCGGCGGAAAGCCCCAGAGCGGCGGCGGGTTGAGCGGCTCAGCCCGCCCCGCGTGCCATGAAAAATCGGCTCGCGTGCCACCTTTGGCACATGTGCCGTAGGTTGCTGACCCCTGGTTTAGAGGTTCTGCTGGAGAAGACTTTCTCCTGTGGAATCTCCTGGCAAATTGGTTGAAACTATAATAAAGAACAATATTGTCAGACATATAAATGAACATAATTTATTGAAGAGTCAACATGGCTTTAGTAAAGGGAAATCATGCCTCACCAATCCCCTAGAATTCTTTGAGGGGGTCAACAAGCATGTGGACCCAGGGGATCCAGTGGATGTAGTGTACTTAGATTTTCAGAAAGCCTTTGACAAGGTCCCTCACCAAAGGTTCTTACGCGAAGTAAGCTGCCACAGGATAAGAGGAAAGGTGATCTCATGGATTGGTAACTGGTTAAAAGATAGGAAACAAAGGGTAGGTATAAATGGTCAGTTTTCAGAATGGAGAGAGGTAAATAGTGGTGTCCCCCAGGGGTCTGTACTGGGACCTGTCCTATTCAACATATTCATGAATGATCTGGAAAAAGGGGTAAACAGTGAGGTGGCAGAATTTGCAGATGATACAAAATTACTAAAGATAGTTAAGTCCCAGGCAGACTGCGAAGAGCTACAAAAGGATCTCTCAAAACTGGGTGACTGGGCAACAAAATGGCAGATGAAATTTAATGTTGATAAATGCAAAGTAATGCACATTGAAAAGCATAATCCCAACTATACATATTAAATGATGGGTCTAAATTAGCTGTTACAATTCAAGAAAGAGATCTTGGAGTCATTGTGGATAGTTCTCTGAAAACATCCACTAAATGTGCAGCAGCAGTCAAAAAAGCAAACAGATTGTTGGGAATAATTAAGAAAGGGGTAGATAATAGGACAGAAAATATCATATTGCCTCTATTTAAATCCATGGTACGCCCACTTCTTGAATACTGTGTGCAGATGTGGTCACCCCATCTCAAAAAAGATCTATTGGAATTGGAAAAGGTTCAGAAAAGGGCAGCAAAAATGATTAGGGGTATGGAACGGCTTCCGTATGAGGAGAGATTAATAAGACTGGGACTTTTCAGCTTGGAAAAGAGACGACTAAGGGGGGATGTGATTGAGGTTTATAAAATCATGACTGGTGTGGAGAAATAAGAAAGTGTTTATTTACTCCTCATAACACAAGAACTAGGGGTCACCAAATGAAATTAATAGGCAGCAGGTTTAAAACAAATAAAAGGAAGTATTTCTTCACACAATGCACAGTCAACCTGTGAAACTCCTTGCCAAAGGATGTAAAGGCCAAGACCATAACAAGGTTCAAAAAAGAACTAGATAAATTCGTGGAGGATAGGTCTATCAATGGCTATTAGTCAGGAAGGGAAGAAATGGTGTTCCTAGCCTCTGCCAGTAGCTGGGAATGAGCGACAGGGGATGGATCACTTGATGATTACCTCTTCTGTTCATTTCCTCTGGGGCACCTGGCACTGTCCACTGTTGGAAGACAGGATACTGGGCTAGATGGACCTTTGGTCTGACCCAGTAGGGCCATTCTTATGTTCCTGTGGAGCTGATAACATGTCCTTTGTTCTGCAGTTTTTATAAACTTTTAAGATTTAAGCACTGAAGGAGTTCTTTTCACAAACACTCTATGTAGAAAACTTTATATGTTTAGAACTAAACAGGACATATATATCTTACCTTTGGATAACTGAGTATTAGGTCTAGTGGGTAAAAGGATCAATAAAACGTGTTAATATCGAATCTGATATAGCATTCTAGGGTTGAATAAATCTGCTTTTTACTAGTTCTTAAATTGTAACTCTCCCTGTGACTAGTGCGAAGTATACATATGTGCTGTTAATATGTTAAGAAATAGAGAAACTCTTAACTTTTCTGAATAAAAGTACTTTAGAACAAATATTGTAACAGCACAATAATTGTACGTGAATGTGCACTGGGCAATTTAAAATGACAAAAAAGGCTTCAGATTATTGTACAAATATATTTTAAAAGATGGGCTTCCAGATTTCTGTAGGGTAGATGCATTTAAAGTTACTGGAACAGATCAGAACTGAAGTAGTGCTTTATACTTCTGGATTGGTTCAAAGGACTTCAGTAATTACATATTACTTTGTTTCATATGTGTAGAATCCCAGTTATTTTTATGGTACATAATTTGTTTATAAATATTTGTACTGTAACAGGAATTGGTTCATTCAGGTCAGGACATCCTACAGCTGTATTAATTTTATTGGGTTTACATCACTGAAGTCAATAGAATTGTACAAAGAGCAAGCTCTGGTGAAATATGACCCATTGTTCTTTATTTAGATATAGAGAGATATGCATAATGTAGTATGTAAAATTTATTTGAGAGGTGGGAAAAGGTCAAAAGATATTCTAGAAGTGGGGTGTGTGTGTGTGTGTCTCTCTCTCTCTCTCTCTCTCTCTCTCTTAATTATGAATATGATGGAGAACAAGATCCTTTAATATTCACTAGATCACTGAGTTTTCCATTGTGATATTGAAGTGAAGAGGTGTGTAGGGAAATCTCACATCAAGAATACTAGCTTCTCTTTCCTAAAGAGGTGGGTTAAAGTTGTAATTAGATCACAAATGGAAGTGAGTTTATTGGTCTTGTGTTAATCTTACTTTGCTCACATCATAAAATCACCACGAAGTTTGACATGAATATAAACAAACACAAGCATGTAGGGACAAAATTAGAAAGGCCAAGACACAAAACAAGATTATACTAGCTAGAGACATGAGTAACAAGAAGACATTCTACAAATACATTAGAAGTAAGAGGAAGACCAAGGCCAGGGTAAGCCCGTTACTCAATGAAGGGGGAAAGATAATAACCGCAAATGTGGAAATAGCAAAAGTGCTAAATGACTTTTTTGTTTTCATCGAAAAGGTTAGTAGCTATTGGACGTAACATCGTAAAAATGAGTTAGGATCTGAGGCTCAAATAGGGAAAGTTAAAAATTACATAGACAAGTTAGATGTCTTCAAGTTACCAGGGCCTGATGAAATGCATCCTAGAATACTCAAGGAGCTGACTGAGGAGATATCTGAACCATTAGCGATTACCTTGGAAAACTCCTGGATGACAGGAGAAATTCCAGAGGACTGAAGAGGGCAAATATAGGAACCATCTATAAAAAGCAGTCTCTGGAAGGATAATGGAGAAAATAATGAAGCAATCAATTTGCAAACACATAGAAGATAATAGGTTAAGTAATAGTCAATGTGGAGAACAAATCGTGTCAAGAACAAATCATGTCAAACCAACCTAATAGCTTTATCTGACAGGGTAACAAACCTTGTGGATGGGAGCAGGCATTAGATGTGGTATATCTTGACTTTAGTAAGGCTTTTGATACTGTCTCACATGACCTTCTCATAAACAAGCTAAGGATTTACAGCATAGATGGAGCTACTATAAGGTAAGTGCATAACTGTTTGGAAAATCATTCCCAGAGAGTAGTTATCTGTGGTTCACAGTCCAGCTGGAAGGGCATCTTGAGTGAGGTCCCACAAGGATTGGTCCTGGGTCTGGTTCTTTTCAATATCTTCATAAATTATTTATATAATGGCTTAGAGAGTACACTTATAAAGTTTGCAAATGGTTGCAATGTGCTTTGGAGGATAGGATTAAAATTCAAAATGATCTAGAGAAATGGTCTGAAGTAAATAGGATGAAATTCAATAAGGACAAATGAAAAGTACTCCACTTAGGAAGGAACAATCAATTGCACGCATACAAAATGGGAAATGACTGCCTAGGATGGAGTACTGCAGAAAGGGATCTGCGGGTATAGTGGATCGCAAGCTAAATACAAGTCAACAGTATAACACTGCAAAAATAGCAAACATCATCTTGGATGTATGAGCAGGAGTGTTGTAAGCAAGACACAAGAAGTACCGGTAATTCTTCCACTCTGTGCTGATAAGGCCTCAGCTGGAGTATTGTGTCCAGTTCTGGGAGCCACAATTCAGGAAAGCAGGGATGTAAATACCATTTAAAAATTTAACCGTTTAAACAATTCAAAAATATTTTGTTTAAATGGTTAACTGATTAAGTGGCTGGGGCCAAATCAGGGGTTAATGGTTAAGGCAGGTTAACCGTTAACATTTTTACATCCCTACAGGAAAGGCATGGACAAATTGGAGAAAGTCCAGAGGAGAGCAACAAAAATGATTAAAGGTCTAAAAAACATGATCTATGAGGAAAGATTGAAAAAATTGGGTTTGTTTAGTCTGGAGAAGAGAAGACTGGGAGGGGACATAACAATCTTCAAGTACATAGAAGGTTGTTACAAGGAGGAGGGAGGCAAATTGTTCTCATTAATCTCTGAGGATAGGACAAGAAGCAATGGGCTTAAATGCAGCAAGGGAGGTTTAGGTTGAACATTAGGAAAAACATCCTAACTGTCCATTAAATATCCTAACTGTCCATTAAATATCCATTAAAATAACAAAAACAAATATTGAATTCTGCCAAACCTAAATATAACTACGGTGCATAGCTTGTCTAGCAAGAATATTTGACAACTGTGTAGTTTATGGTAATTCTCAATGGTTAAACTAGAAAATTTGAGTTCAAAGGAGTATGTTCACATTAACAGTAGTGTACTCGATCTTAAAAAGTAAATGTCATGAGACTGAGAATCTCTCCTTATCACTTCAGCAAAAATTTAGAGGAACTTAGTGTGTGAGAGTTGTACAAATAACCATGCTAAAAAACCATGCTAACCCTTCTCTTTTTCTATTTATTGTCCATGCCACAAAATTACTTATGCATTAGCAGAGTGGACATACATTAATGGCTACTTGAGACATTCAGCAAATATTAATCTATTTATTTGTTTCATTATTTTGCAGATAACTTCAGTGTTCAACAAATCATCTTTTGTTGTGTACTTGTTACCTCTATTTCACCCCTCACTCTAGCATTCCTAACTTTTATTGGTTAGATACCTTTCTGATAGGCTTAGGGCCAAATTCTATTTTAGGGTATGTAACCCCTGAGTTAAATGGGAATATGTGCAAATAAAACCTTTATGCCACACTACATTATTACAAGTGGAACTGGTGGAACCGCCTACTGTTAAGGTTGCCCAGCACTTCTTATAAAAATAATATATGATCGTGTAATTAAAGGCTATATCATAATGGATACAGACAGTGGAGCCAAATTAAGGTTGCACAGGCAGCCTTAATTCTGGCATTTCCTAACTTTTGAGTGCTTGATTTTGCAACCTTAATAAAGTTCTTTTGACATAGTGTTTGTGATTTTTATATGTATGTATGTGTGTATATATATATATATATAATTGATGTATTTTATATGTATTTATATATACTCATCAGTATCTACATATAAAAATATCAGCCAGCATAATGGTAAAATATCATAATTTTGAACTCTCAATTTGGCAAAAATTAAACACGATGTGGTAGGTCTTCAAATCCATATGTGGAGTCTATGTAGTAACAGAAGTCATCCTGGATCATCTAATAAGTTTTACTCTTTTCCAATATGTTTTCTCTTTTTTTTCACCTTTAGTGCTCTTAATGGTAGGCTGTTTGAGTTGCTTGCTGCGGAAATAGGGAGCAGTCTTTCCCTCCTCCAATTGAGGTTTAACAAAAGTATTTGAGAAAGGAAACGCTTGTTTTTTAGGTATAATCATATATCGTGGTAGCTTCAGAGAGCAAAACCACAGTAGGAAGTCAACATAAAATCTATGAGCAGCAAAGAGAAATTTAAAAGTTTTTCAGTACACAATAAAGAGAGATACTCAGAAATCTTTCAGAACCTGCAGAAATATATATTCTCCATTTGACCTTATTCTAAGCACTGTATCACTGTGTGTGTGTGTGTATATAGGTATTATATATATGTGTATATATGTATTATTATGGAGAGTCTGAGACTAACCAGGGTGCATGCATGCTTACATATAAAATTAGACAGTCACTGCATCCAAAGAGCTAGCAATCTAGAAACCACAACAAAAACTTTAAAAAAATTACTTCTGTTGAACAGTGGCTGACCATAAGGTTAAACCATATTATCTAGATACTTTCCCATACCCTTTAATTTTTTTTTGTTGGGTATCCAGATAATATGCTTTAACCTTAGTGTCAGCCACTGTTCAACAGAAGTAATTTTTTTAACTTTTTGGTGTGAGGTGCAATTCCATGTTACAAAATAAATTTTCTTTACTACTTTCATTTTATACCATTTTTATGGAAGTCAGCATTGATCTAAAAACTGAACATTCTCATCTGAACAAGTCAACAACAATACCCCCAGGTCATTTTCAAAGGTAGTTGTCTAAAGTTAAGCACCAAACCCCATAATTAGGCACCTAAATCAATAACCTGATTTTCATAGGTATGAACCCTCCAGCTCCCATTTGACTTTTAAATAATTCCAATAAAATGTCTACCAGTTTGTGGTTTCTTGTGTAGGAAGGCTTGTGATGCTCTTTGTAATCTAAACCAACGATTACATATAATGGGAAAATAATAAGATAAATGTATAACCAATAGGCACTGTGAAATGTTTTTTGAGATGTAGCACTTAATTTTGTTTAATATGATGGCGTAGAGCACCGCTGGGAATGGTAGTCAGTTTTTATATATTATGCCATTTCTTGAGGGATCATAAATGCCTATAATCTAATTTGGAAAATCCAGGCATGAACTGATGTGTGCATGCACTTGCAAACCTTTGAGACTTCCAGACCTTCTAGACTTAATGTTCTATTAGAAACCAGTCAGTCTTTCTGTGCATTTGAGGGAAAAGATGGGAAGAAAATTACCTGCTTGTCATGCGGATACAATTTTTGTCAATTTTAGTATTTTTCTTTAAATAAAAATCATACATAATGCATATCTTTCCAACCCCAAGAAATATTCTGTCAGTTTCTTAATAAATTCCACTTTTTAATGTAGTTGATAAACATTTTCAATAGCTTACGTTATTCCATGCTTGCTTAAATGTGCTGAAATCTTGAGATCTTTGTATTCCCAGGCAGACTGCTGCCGTAAAACTTGCCTAGTTTCAATTTTGTAATATTTCTCTAGCAAGTGCTGTATGTTTACAACACTAAACATTTCCATTTTTTAAATTAGATAAATCAGATAAATATGATTCCAGAGATGTGGAAAGAGTGCAGCAAGATGATAATTGGATTGAAAATTATTTAATTTGGCGTCATGATGTTGTGGATGATACATTGAAGATGATTGATGAAAGCTTTCAGTGGAGGAAAGAATACATGGTCAACGGTAAGATGTCATTTACTGCTAATTAATATGTTGGTGATGTATGTCAGTTTCTCACTGAACTATAGCTAAGGCCCTATATACAGTTTCATTAAGTACCAATGCAAATGGCTATATAAATTCTTCTTTGTCAAGTTGACATATCAATCACTAGTTGTGCTTTATAATTTGGTGTGGCTGTGGCTGGGTTGTGGGCAGTGGAGTTATGCAATAGCCTACTGGGTCAAAGATAATTTGGAATTTGAAGGGGTTGGGGAGTTTGCTGGACTTCAATTCTTTGTGTGTTCCTCAGGTGCAAACCTCTACGGGAATAAAAGTTCCCCTCCTCTGGTCTGAAAATTATTCAGGAGAAGGTGGTCCATAGCTGGGAAGACACATGTCCTGCAGGGGTCATAAGCTAATAATTCATTTTCTCCTTTACTACTGAGAGGAAAGCAGAATCTTTTCAGATTAGTAAAACTAATTAATCCTGTAAAATGCGATCATGGCAGTTACTACTGTAGTGTCCAGAGGCTCCAATCAAAACAGGGTCCCATTGTGCTTTGTGTTGTATAAACACACACAAAGACAGCGCCTGCCCCAAATAGCATACAGTCTAAATTAAGAAAAGTTGCAACAAGTGGGTGTAACAGCATTGGCCTCCCTCCTGCATTCCCACTCTAATAAAATATTTGTAGGTCTTTTTTCCTCCAGCCATCTGTATCTACTTTGTTTTCCTCTCTCTTCCCACATAGATGCTAACCTTTTTCTAGCTTAGTTTAAAACAAAAAACAGAAAAAATATTAGTTTGCAGATAGGTTTATCCCTCTATTTTACAATTCATTTATCTCACACATATGAAGATTATTTTGAATATGAAGTTTCTTATTCTGTTTTAAGATTAAATGGTATTTTGTAGTGACTTTTAAACAGCAAAAATAAGGCTGCCTGATATCAGTTTGCAAAAATAATCCTTCTGTTTGCTTTGCAGATTTGTCTGAATCTGCCCTTCCAAAATGGTTATTTGAAAATGGTGCTCTTTACCTGCATGGATATGATAAAGAGGGCTACAAGTTATGTAAGTTAACTGAAAATATAAGAGTGAATGTATCTATTAGTGTTTTAAAATATATATATATAAATATAATTATACATGTTCATATTGGAGACTGCTAAAATGCTGGAAGTAATTACTTATCAGGAACTACCTTTGTGGAAATAAATGAGGAAATCAAGTGAATTTTCAATGAATATCTGACAAATAGAACATGGGCAAATGGTTACATTGCATTTTTCATCATGCTCGTTGAGTCCAAGAGTCTTTTACTAGAGAGGAAAAATCTTTAGTATTCATATTTTGTAGCTTGAAATTCAGCTTTCTCATTGTAGCGTTCATGATCCCCAAAAGCTCATTGTTAAGGTTACATTCAGTTTTCCTTCATAAACTTTACCTCCCACCCCAGTTTTGTAATGCAGTTTTAAAGTGTTCCATTAAAATGCAATGTTTTTATCTCTGTTGCTGCGAATATATAGCCATCATCAGTCTACAGGACAGCAGTTTGTCATTGCAGTCATTTGGTACAGCTGTAACACACTATGCTTACACATACTTGAACTGATGCACAAGTTTTCACATCACTGTTTGAACTGAACTTGAACTTGTTCTGAGAAAGGCCTTGGCCCTCCATTGCTGTGTACTGCC
Source organism: Platysternon megacephalum (assembly GCA_003942145.1). Taxonomy (NCBI): domain Eukaryota; kingdom Metazoa; phylum Chordata; order Testudines; family Platysternidae; genus Platysternon; species Platysternon megacephalum. The sequence goes on from QXTE01000043.1 coordinate 4,125,437, forward strand.
CCTATGCAGTAACAGTATAGGCAACAAGCATTGGCATTGCAGATGCAATGGCGTAATTAGTTTTCCCTGTTTAATCCTCCAGTTCTCCTGACCATCTTTTCAGGTTACCTTTGACAGCCCAGAGAACCGTCTGTCATATGGCAAATCCTTTGGTTACCAGTTGCATGCAGGCCCAAGAATGCTCAAAGTACTGTAGTATCCACTCAGGTCTCAGATTTGCCTACCTCCTCCCCCTCCCCAATCTCATTGAATGTAGCAGCACTTGAAGAGGTATGAACCACCCCTCCTCAACTTGTTTTAAAATAATAAAATAGGGAATGAGGCGGCCGGGGAGGGAGAACAATTGTTCGTGCTTAATAATAATATCTCTTAAATGATTCCAGTTACCCATTGAAAAAAGTCAAATTACAAAGGTGATGTGTGAGGTCCCTTTTTTGCTCCTATTGTATGTTTGGAAACAGTTTTCTATTTATTTAGGTTAGGATGTCTGTATCTGTGCAGTGGAAAAAGATAGAGACTTCCTTTAAATGAAAATATAGAATTTTCAAAATGTAGAATATTGCAAAAAAATGCAGTGAGGCCTGATTGAAAATAGCAGATGAGCTTTTCTTGTCTCCTCTCTCCCATGTGTGTTGGGGACCTTTTGCAAGGTCAGTTTATTTCAGAAGTGTGTGTGTCTCTACGTAAATGTAATTCTAAAAATCTACTTAATCTTTCTATTCCTACCAGAGTTACCTAATGACAACAGACAGCGAGAATGTTCAGTATTGTCATACAGAAGTGGGATTTTATTACTCTATGCCTCCCACAACTCCCACTTCCCTCCAAAAAGGTGTCCAATGAGCATGCTCAGAAAGTATTATGTAGTTAGTTAGGCTTTATTTTCCTCCAAATCAAATATAGACACTAGTTCTTAGTAAGTGTTAAAAATGGATGATTTAAATCAATCCACCTTAGATCAACTTTTCCATTTGTACTTCAGCTATTTTCTAAAGAAAGATGCTTCTCATTGGTTGACTATAACATATTGAGTCACAATTAAATAAAGCCATTACACTAGATTTGGGGCACCTTTTTGCTACCTAGCAGGTACCCTATAACTATGTACATTTATTTAAGCAATTTATAGCTTAATATTTTCAGATTCTTATTGTACATTTTCCATATGTTAGAAAATGATGCATGATATATTGCTTATTTGCTAGATAATTACCTTTTTGCTCATGATTTGTATCAAGTTGTGTTAGGATTGTAACTGGAATTTAAACAAACACACAACAGTATATTCATCTTTTATTTAAATGTTTTAAGATATAAGTTTAGGCTTTAACATATTTTGTGTTAAATTCAGATTTCATTGTAAAAAGGTTTATTTTTTGAAAGAAAAACTTACTGTAATTTAAATTAAAAAAAAATCATAGGTTTTTATCCACCCTGAAGGGTTCTATCCATGCCAAGATGAATATTTTAAGAACTGTTGGCAGTTTGCTTCAGAGGCGTGAGCCAAGTTTGGGAGTCAAGAAGTTCTAATTTTGATGCTTGCACTAAAATGAAAGTTAGAATAGACCATGCCTTGCAACCTTAACAATAGCGACTGTATCCAGAATCTGGTAAAATTAGTTCTTAGTGTCTGTATGACTATAGACTTTATTCAGGAAACAAATCATGGTAGATGCAGGTGTTGTGTAGAAGCATTTGGAGAGAGAGAGAGAATGTGTGAGCATTTGTTATTCACTGTACTGCTAGCATTCAACTATAGTTTTTAATATATATTATCTTTTTATTTTCCCTTTTTGTTCTTCTATACCTTGTGTTCTGTATGAAAACACCAGCGTCAAAAAGATCATTATTTTACCACTGTTTCTATAAGAACAGCTGTGAAATGGCTGGAAATATAGAAACTGTACACAGCTGTATCAAGGAGTTGGTGGATTTTGTAAGAGGTCACTTAACACTTACCACTAATATGAGTCTGGTATTCTGATAAGTTGTTGAAGTTTTTTATATACATATATGTTTTCTTTGTAGTCTGGTTCAGGGTGAAGTTTCATACGAAAGATCCTAAACTGCAGTTTGAGAAAAAGAAGTTTGTAGCCTTTTGGTTAGAGCATTATGCCAGAAGAGAGCATGGGAAGCCTCTAACAGTGGTCTTTGATATGGCTGAAACTGGAGTCAGTCACATAGTAAGCATTTTAATTATGATTTCTGTTTAGACTGTATAGCTTAATCAAGCAGGTCCTGTGCAGCACATTAGACCTAAATTATACAGCAAAAGTCCTAAAATCTTGATTTCATAACTGCCTCCTTCTCCCAGGCAGTCATAGCAGGTGGCTTTTACGCAGCCTGGTGGCAACTAAGGCTTTTTGTTCTGCATTTTCTCTTCCCCTTTTGAACTGAGACAAAGGTTACTTCATTTACTGGGAGGAGGGAGAGTTACCACAGTCACACGTAACAGCAACTGTCTACCCTACTATACCCTGACCCACTATCTGCCACTGCATCCAAAAATGCCAAATTAATATGTTAGGTTGTTAGTATTTTTGTTTCCTGCAATGAAATGGCACCCACCTACAGCAGTTGTGAATTTGACCCATACAGCCTACCTCTAGTTACTGACATCAGTCTGTAACTTTCAAGAGCCCCAAATTCACAACATTATATTTACTAAAGGAGGGGGCTAAAACACACTTACTTAATGTTGAGCCTCTATTTGTAGTGTGTGAATATAAATGTGGCAAAGTATAGATGATGGGTGTTATGTAATTTGTTTATGGCTGTGATCTAAAGCTTCAAGTCAATAATGTCTTTTGCATTATACTGAAATAACTATCTATTTCAAGATGAAAATCATGAATTTCATTAGAAGTTTTTTCATTTTAAAAGGTTGTTCTCTGATAATGTGTATTTCCAACTCAATCTTCAGGATTTCAGTTTGCAAAGCTACAATGACTAGTTATAAATGATATTTCTTCTCTTACGTCCTCTGCATATTCCCACCAATGGGGTGTGACAGCGGGGGCAGCCTAGATGTTGGAACCTTCTCGTAGCAGTGTGCATTAGAGGGCTCATGTGTTCCTCCTGCCCTTCCCCTCAGCATTCCTGAACGTTCCGAGGGGTCGTTTTGCTCCTTGCTGCCTCAGTTCCTTCCAACCACAGCAGCAGACAGATGTGAATGGATACAGTTCCCTTCCACAAAAAAGATTTAGTGCCTTTAGGGATAGTTTTACTATTAGGTATGGTTCAGATCTATTATAAGTTAGATTATTTGTTTAGGATAAATTCTGTTTTATACTTAGATCTTCTATTCCAGCTACTGGTTGCATGCAGATCCAGATCTGAAAAGATCAGGTTTTAAAATGTACACATCATTTGCAGTGGTCTTCGTGGCATCGGATTGCTTGCACTCAATGCCTAGCATGCCTGGGTGAGCTTCACTCTCCTTTAAGATGTACAAACTGCAGCACCTTTACCCCATGAGCAAGAAAGAAATGTCAGAATAGGCTACAAGCCTTATTGTTACAAGCAGCTCTGGCTGCAAATCCTGTCTGTTTAAACTCTTCTGAAGGGTCTGAGACTAAGAACAGGAGGCCAGTGTCAACTCTAGATACTTGCAGATCTAAGCAGAAAACAGTTCAGCACAAGACACAAAACTCCTGATCCAAAGCGATCATGTGGTTGATACCAAAATCAGCAGATCCAACATCTAGATACTTACTACCTCCACTGGTGGTGGCCTTGTACATAAGAGCCAAACCATGTGAGCGCATAGGATCTGAATACCCTGGCTCCATTGCATGTGACAAAGCTGGAGATTCTTCACATCTCTTGGAGCAGGATCAAATCTAGTAGATCCACATGTAACAAGAGTAAAAGCTCTCAGGAGAATTTTTGTCCATTCCTTGCTTCAGAGGGTTCCATCGAATCTGAAGAAGCTTTTGGAACCATTGTTATCAGTTTGTCTGGGTCCTTTGGTCACACTTGTGATGCAAGTGCACATGGAGAAAGGAGAGAAGAGGAAGACTCCTGTGAGTCACCCTCTTCCTTTGCTGTCTATACAGAAGAATCTCTTGCTATAGGGCTGGATATTTATCTGAAGAGGAAGCCGCCTGTGGTACAAATGGAATATCAGCAGCTAGACCCAGAATTTGATTAATTCTTCTCCTGATGAGAATGTTGGTATAGCTTGCAGGTTTTCCTAAATAGAATGGTGTCTACGTTAAAGCTCTTGTCAGTTACCTTAAAGGAGACTTTTCACCGAGACTTTGATATTCTCAGCTCTAACTTTGAGTAAAGTCTCTGTGCCAATTTTAGATGGTCTCTGGCAACCAGCAGAATCTATCTGGTCTAATCGTGCTTCTTGTCAATTGCTCTCAAAAATGCTGATAAGCTATATCAAATTCCATATGAAAGATTATCTTGCTTCCATATTCTTCCTACTCATAATTCATTGGTAGTAGTTGCAGTGACCAACAGGTCAACAGGTGGACATTTGCATTCTACGGCCTCTGACAAGGAAGGCAGGAATTTGGACTTGGTGGGGAGGAAAATGATTTCTGTCCTCACCCTCAGGATAAGAGTGGCAAATTACCAGGCAGTGACGTTGCGGTATCAGTACCACTTATGGGACAAAATGTTGATGTTTGCAAAGACACTTTCTGAAGACTAGTGCAATATAGTAATTACATTAATACAGATGGATGGAGGGTAGTATCCTTTGATGTTTTTGACTTGGTTGTAATATCGATTGCAGTAGCAATCACATGGTTATGATCTTCCACTCTCCCGCCAGAGACAAAATCTAAAATAGTGCATCTGTTTTGAAGGAGATGGCCTGTTTAATAATAGGAAAGATAAAAATTTGGAGAGAATGAAGGATAAGAATCTTACAGCCAAGATCAGTTTGTCTTTTTCAGTCTTGGAGGAAGAATTCCATGACCTGTGTTCAGGTACAATTGAAAGCTTTATTCACCATCCTCCTTGTCCTCTTAGGCTCAGAGACATCACTCACGCCATCACAAAGTTTCCTTCACCTACGTCTGCTGAATGTCAAGCCTGAAGTTTGATAGGAGGATCAAAAGCTGCAAACAAATTGATAACATACTCACCTCCCTACTCTTTGGAAAACTGGCTTTCTTAATTCCTTGATTCATACAGTTTCATCAGTTTGGAAAAATGGGTTTTGAGGATAATAAAAGAGTGTTTATGCCCAAGTTTGAAACCTATTCTCCTTAAAAGATCTCCTCCTTTCTTCTCCCCTGCCCCTTTTTCAGTATTCAGGGATTTCTCCCTCAACAGTTCCTCAAGGTTCGGTTTTGGGTCCAATTTTATTTAATCTATTTATTACTGACCTCGGAACCAAAAGTAGGAGTGGGCTGATAGTTTGCGGATGACACAAAGTTGGGAGGTATTGCCAATTCGGAAAAGGATCGGGATATCCTGCAGGGAGATTTAGATGACCCTGTAAACTGGACTAATAGTAATAGGATGAAATTTAATAGCGAGAAGTGTAAGGTTATGCATTTAGGGATGACTAACAAGAATTTTAGTTATAAGCTGGGAACGCATCAGTTGGAAGTAACAGAGGAGGAGAAGGACCTCGGAGTCCTGGTTGATCGCAGGATGACTATGAGTCGGCAATGTGACGTGGCCGTAAAAAAAGCTAATGCGGTCTTGGGATGCATTAGGCGAGGTATTTCTAGTAGAGATAAGGAGGTGCTAGTCCAGTTATGCAAGGCATTGGTGAGACCTCATTTGGAGTACTGTGTGCAGTTCTGGTCTCCCATGTTTAAGAAGGATGAATTCAAACTGGAACGGGTACAAAGATGGGCCACTAAGATGATCCGAGGAATGGAAAGACTGTCGTATGAAAGGAGACTTGAGGAGCTCGGTTTGTTTACCTTAACCAAAAGAAGGCTGAGGGGAGATATGATTGCTCTCTCTAAATATATCAGAGGGATAAATACCAAGGAGGGAGAGGAATTATTTCAGCTCAGTACTAATGTGGACACGAGAACAAATGGATATAAATTGGCCGTCGGGAAGTTTAGGCTTGAAATTAGACGAAGGTTTCTAACCATCAGAGGAGTGAAGTTCTGGAACAGCCTTCCGAGGGAAACAGTGGGGGCAAAAGACCTCTCTGGCTTTAAGATTAAGCTTGATAAGTTTATGGAGGGGATGGTTTGATGGGATAACGTGATCTTGGTCAATAACATGCCATCACTGGTAATTAGTACCAAGGGTCAATGATGGGATATTAAAAGTATTTTTCCTGAGTGTCTGGCTGAAGAGTCTTGCCCGCATGCTCAGGGTTCAGCTGATCGCCATATTTGGGGTCGGGAAGGAATTTTCCTCCAGGGTAGATTGGCAGAGGCCCTGGAAGTTTTTCGCCTTCCTCTGCAGCATGGGGCAGGGGTCGCTTGCTGGAGGATTCTCGGCAACCTGAAGTCTTTAAATCATGATTTGGGGACTTCAACAGCTGAGTCAAGGGAGAGAATTAATCCAGGAGTGGGTGGGTCAGCTTTTGTGGCCTGCATCATGTGGGAGGTCAGACTAGATGATCATAATGGTCCCTTCTGACCTTAAAGTCTATGAGTCTATGAACAGTGTGCTAAGATCAGAAATCCAGTATCTGATTCAGGCAGGAGCAATAGAGGAGGTTCCAAGGGAGTTCAGAAATCAGGGATTTTACTCAAGCTATTTCACTAATACCAAAGAAGGATGGAGGTTCATCTGATATTACATGTGAGGAAGCTCCGCACTTAAGTCAGAAAGTTCTGGTTCTGTATGTTGACTGTAGCCTCATGTTATCCTTCCCTTTCAGCCCTAGATTGGTTTGTAGCTCTCAATCTAAAGGATACATATTTCTAGAAGATCAAATCATTCAAATATGTCTACTATTGATCATGACTATTTTCAATACAAGGTCTTAACTTTTGGCCTTTCTACCACTTGTAGGAATTTTACAAAGTTCCTCTTTGTAGTAGGAGCTTGTCTTGAGACAATAGGGTATTTTTGTCTCCTCATACTTAGACAATTGGTTTCTTAAAGCCTCATCAAAGGAGAGCCTTATAAGGGACATAAACATTAGATTTTCCCTTTTGGAAGGTTATGACTCTTGATAGATATGAAAAAAACCCTTCTCTTTCCTAGTCAAAGATTCCATTCATAGGAGCAGTCCTTGACTCACAAGTAGGCAGAGCATTCCTGTCAATGGAGAGCTTTCTGAAACTACTCTCTACCATATGGCTATTACATCAAAATCCTTCTCAAAAGATCACTTTCTTTCTGCATCTGTTGGGTCTTATGCTCTTGCAACATACATCACAACTTATTCCACACTCAGAAAGAGGCCTGTTCAGCATTGGGATGGTACAGAACTATGATGTACCCAAAGATGATATTTTTCAGGAGGATTTCTATCCCCAAAGAAATTCTTTCATCTTTGTCACAGTGGACCTACCCAGAGAATGTTTTGAAAGAGGCATGTTTCAATCCCCCAACTCCTTAATTGAAAATCACTTTGGAAGCTTCAAAGACTGGTGAGGGGGCGCAACTTGACTATCTCTTAGTTCGGGACCATTGGAGTTACCAAGAAAAGATATTACATATGAGGGTACAGTAATTGAGAACTATCTGTTTAGTTCTCAAATCATTACTACCTCACATCCAGAACAAAGCAATACAAGTCATGGGCAACAAGACAGCAATATATTAACTGAAGAAGCAGGGAGGAGCTCGCTTGTTTCAACTGTACAAGGAGATGATCAAGTTATGGGACTGGTGTATCCACTTCAACATCTACCCAATTGCCTTGCTCTTAGCAGGCAAGGAAGTGACAAAGCTGGCCAACTCAGCAGAGATCTGATGCAGGTACATTAATGGTCTCTAAAGGACTCAGTAATGTAGGATGTATTGAATGTTTTTGAGGTTTCTGGACATAAATCTCTTTGCCACAGGCAGAACAAGAAGTGCCCTCTTTTCCACTTGAGAGAGGGGAGAGACACTCTCCCAATGTCGGATGTGTTCCTTCTGAATTGGTGGATGGGCCTGTTATGTGTTTTCTCCTCTTTTACACTTTTTTTATACAGAGGGTTTTACAAAAATAAGATGAGTGGGCCAGGATCATCTCAATTGCTCCTTCATGTGAGAGACAACAGTAATATACAGACCTTCATCAACTCTCCAAGGGGATCTACGTACTTATGCCAGTGATGCCAGGCATACTTCTGCAACAGGACAGGGGGATTTATCACCTGAACCCTCTTTCGCTACATCTAGCTGCATTGGCTTTAACAGATGTTGAAATATCTTGCACTTTAGACATGCAGCAAATGTTATGAACATAAGTGATGTATATTTGTGAAGTGGGTAGCTGAAAAACATAAATCCTGTACAGGCACTAATTCATTGTATCCTTGAACATTTACTGCATTAAAAGTCTTTAGACCTGTAGCTACCTTCTCTGAATGCATTTAGCTGCAGTAGCAGCCTATCACAATTATAGATTTAAAAAAAAAAATTCTTTGCATGTGACAAAAAAATGTATTGACCAGTAAAGGACACGGTTCCATCATGAGATTTTAGTTTGGTCCTGACACAGCTCATGAGCCCTCCTTTGGAACTAATAGCACATTGCTCTTTTATTGTATTTGTCTGTTAAAACAGCTTTTATAATAGCCATTACATCAGCAAGATGGATTAGCAAGTTGTATGCCCCATGACAGACTCACCATTTACTATGTTTCATAAAGATAAAGTTGTACTTGGACCTCATCCTAGATTCCTTCCTAAAGTGGTGGTTGAGTTTCATATTAATCAATCAGTCAGTATGCTGGTTCTCTTTCTGAGACCTCGTGCTCATAAAAGATAATCCAAACTACATACTTTAAATGCTATAAAAGTGCCTTAGCTTACTATCTAAATAGAACAAGAAAATTTTGACACTCTTCTAAAACTTTTTATATCTTATGCTAAAAGCCATAGAGGTCAGGATATTTCTGCTCAGTTGTTATCTAGAGGCCGAGACCGTGAACATAACAGGCATATAATCAGAAATCATCAGTTCCTCTCTCTGCTGGAGTTAGGCCATACTCAACTAGAGCAGTATCTACCTTTATAGGGACATGTTCCCATTGTTGAGCTCTGTTCAGACCTTTACAAAACACTATTAATTAGATTTGACATCTGAGTCAAATGCTCCATTCGGTAGGGCACCTCTGCATTTACTTAATTAGACCCTCAAGTCCTACTACCTGGTCAGGCATACTGCTTACTAAAGTATCCCATGAGTGGCAATGTGCAGTGTACATATGAAGAAGAAATGGAGGTTGCTTACATTTTTAACCAGAATTCTTTGGGATGGACTCTGCATATTCACACTCTTGACCCACCTTCCCCTTTTCTTCAGAGTCCTAATAAGATATTAACCATGCTGAAGCTGTGAAAAGACTGAGGTGGCAGGAAGCACCTTGCCCTTGGAATGCTCAGGAATGGTGAGGGGAGGGACCAGGAGTGCTCTAACAGGCACTGCAAAGAGTAGATTCCACCATTGCATCTGCACCAGCCAGTGCATCTCATGAGTGTGAATGTTCATCTTGAAGAACTCTGGTTGCAAGTAAGTACAGGTCTGTCGCATCTTAGGCACATTTAACATGTGCGATTTCAGCTTTACGCGGTCGGCAAAAACAAGAAAAAAAAACCAAAAAGAGAAAAATAACAATTTAAATACTGTTTCTGTAGTGCGGGCGATTCTGCCCGCCATTACACTCAATGTAATTTTGACTATACGCGGTTTTCGCTTTACGCGCTGACCGCAGAACGTAATCCCAGCGTAAGATGAGACAGACCTGTAATCTCTATTTGTCTCTGCTTCATAAGCTATGAAGATTGATTTTATTTGTTTGTTTGTTTTTATTTGCAATGTGCCTCAAGTATGTACCTGTTTTAACAAAACAATTCTAAGTTCTGTTGTGGTTGTGAATTTTCAGCAATGACCAGATAGTGTTAATTCCTTAATCTTTTGCAGAACTATGATTTGTTCATAGAATTTTAAATGTTAATTTTTGTCTCAAAATATTAGTGAACTATGATTTCATTAGAAATCAAGACAAACAGAATAAAAACCCCTGATAAAAGGCAAAATGTTCTTATCCCTAAACGTTTTACCTCCAACGTACAGGACTTCTAAAACTTGCTTGTCTTACTTCAGTGCAAGTCAGTGCTTGTACTATGTAAGAAAGGTTTAGCACATTGCCATGTAGAGACAGAGGTTTATTTCTTCTGTTAGTTTGTAGTTCTTAGAAAATCTCCTGACCCTTTCCTGAGACCCCAGTTCTTCAAAGACTTAATACATGTGCTTAACTTTACGCACTGCAAGTAGTCTTTGTGAAGTCACTAGAACTACTTTCAGCTTACAGAGTTAAGCATGTGTATAAATCTTTGCAGGATCATGGCCTTGCATTGCATTGGAAGTTGGGGCAGTGTTTGAAATTTAATATACTGTATATAGCCTGTGTACATTTATTATGTTTTACTTTAATTGTGAACTGATCTCAGAAAATTTTTATTACAAAAGTCATAGTTTTAATCTAATTTGTTTTTAAATTATAATTTGTATTGCATTTATTATTAATTTGCCTTTATTTTAGGACTTGGACTTCATTCGGTTCATCATCAACTGTTTTAAAGTTTATTATCCTAATTACCTCTGTAAGTAATGTATATTATCCTTTCTAAGGGGATACAGTTTTATAGACATTGTATTATCCAATATGTTATTTTACTATATAAGTATTTATAACTGATAAGGAGAGAGGGTTTTTTGTTTTTTTTAAAAGGTTTGTAAATATTACTTTTTGCATGTGTGGACTGCAAAGATAAAACCAAAATAAAATCAAGAAATATGTGTTTGACATGCCCCTCCTGAATATCACATGATAGAACTTCTTCCAAATAATACCTTCAGCATATCTTTTGGAAGAACATCCAATCTTGGTTTAAAAATTATCAGTGATGGGCGAATCCATCACAATCATGGGTAAATTGTTCCAATGGTTAATTACGCTCACATTTAAAAATTGACACCTTATTTCCAGTCTGGACTTGGCTAGCTTCAACTTCCAGCCATTGGATCGCATTATATCTTTCTCTGCTAGACTGAAGTGTGCATTATTAAATATTTGTTTCCCCATGTAGGGATTTACAGAATGTGATTGTCACCCATAACCTTTTCTTTGTTAAATAGCTAAATAGATTTAGCTCCTTGAGTCTATCACAGGGGTCTCAAACTCAAATGACCTCGAGGGCCACATGAGGACTAGTACATTGGGCTGAGGGCCGCATTTACTGACACCCCCCCCGCCGCCCTCGGCCCCGCCCCCACTCCACCCCTTCCATGAGGCCCCGCCCCTGCCCCGCCTCTTCCCACCCCTTCCCTGCCCCCATTCCAACCCCTTCCCCGAAATCCCCACCCCAACTCTGCCCCCTCCCTGCCCCCAGGGGGCACAGGAGGGGTGTGGGGTGCGGTGGGGGCTCAGAGCAGGGGGTCGGGGTGCGGCAGGGGACTCAGCGCAGGGGGTCGGGGTACAGCAGGGGGCTCAGGGTAAGGGGTTGGGGTGCAGGGTGCAGCAGGGGGCTCAGGGCAGGGTGTCGGGATGTGGGGTGTGGCGGGGGCTCAGGGCAGGGTGTCGGGATGTGGGGTGTGGCTGGGGCTCANGGGGGGGCGGGGGGGCCGGGAGGAGCTCGCGGGCCGCATGCGATAGCCCTGCGGGCCGCATGCGGGCCGCGTGTTTGAGACCCCTGGTCTATCATAAGGCAGGTTTTCTAATCCTTTAATCTTTCTGGGCTCTTCTCTGAACCCTCTCAATTTTTTAACATCCTTCTTGAACTGTGGACACCAGAACTGAGCAGAGTGTTCCAGCAGTGGTCACACCAGTGCCAAATACAGCGGTAAAATAGCTCTCGGCTCCAACTTGATATTCCCCTGTTTATGCATCCAAGAATCCCATTAGCCCTCTCGGCCACAGCGTTGCACTGGGAGCTCATGTTCAGCTGATTGTCCACCATGACCCCCAATTCTTTTTTAGAGTAAATATTATAGTTGTGTTGTTGCCCTCCTTTCTTTGTCCATTTCTGTCCCTTTCCTCTTCAGTTTCAGGGTTTGGCCAAAAGTTGTAAGATACTGCTATGACAATTGGCACTCTGTAGCAGCCAAGAGGCTAAAGATTGAGAGTGGAAATGGACTCTCCCCTATTGTCTCAGAGATGATCCCTCCATGACAGAGTTGAGGCATATTGGTGGGGCTGTATGGGGGGGAAAACTTGCACATTGTTCATGTTAACCTTCATTATGAATAGCTTCAGTCAATACTGCCATTTTTCTCTTCCATGACTTCTAAATTCATTTAATATTTTTCAAGTGAAAATGTAGCTATGGACATTTTAAAGTTTAGCTGTTTGAGTGGCATTTTGTTTCTTAAAATAGAAGGTACCATTCTGTTATAGTTGCTAGTATTTTGAACTGTTTAAAAATTAGTGTAATTTCACACAATGATAAAGTTATTAGAATAAAGGTGCATATTATTTGCATCTTTCATCTGGCATTTAATACAGTAATTTAAATGAATTCTCTGAATTCAGGATGTGGGTAACCATTCTGACTCTTATGGGATAATTTTGCCTTTTTTTTGTATACCAAAACAATACATGCCATAATTTCCAGTGGGCTTCCTAATACTTCCGTTCATCTTACCATAGGGATAGTTTTGTATACATTGATTATTATTTGACAAATGGAGGAAAGCTAATTTTTTCCTAAAGAAAGTAAGCATGGAAACTGAGTGTTCCGCTTTTAATAATCCTCTAATATTAACACTTTCTCCCCTTTTTATTATTAATATATAATAATATCTTTCATTTCAATTATCTCTTCTTCCTATTGTCTTTGCAGCAAAGATAGTGATCTTTGAAATGCCATGGATAATGAATGGTAAGTTAAAGTAAACTAAAAATATTTGTAATTTTCTGTAATAAGTTTTAAAAGCCCTGTTCTGATATGATGATATTTCAAACATAAACTGATTTTTTGGGGGGAGGTTATAAAATGTTTTTAATGTTGTGGTGTGTGTGTGTATATATAGAAATATATAACTAATGCATAGGCCAAATTCTTCTTTTAGTTAAGCACATGGTACTTTATATTTGTCAATGATTAGGGCATTGAATGCTTTGGTGTGCAGCTTCCTGGCATGTTGTACTGTGACTCAAAGATTAAATAAATAGTCTTCTTCAAAGTGCAGATCAAGACCTGCATCCACCTCACCATTTTCATATCTTGGAAGCCCTTGATATGCAGACTACTTCTTGAAGCCTCCATTTTCGTGGTTTCCTGAACCCCAATCCACAATTGCACTTAGGCAAATTTGAGGATACAGTGGAGAATTCCAAACCAGCTATAGAGGATGAAGATCCTCTTTTTACCCTACTTTTTTGGGATTGTTCGTTGCATTTTTTTTTTTTTTTCATGTGTAGCATATGTCCTGGTGCTACTTTTAAACTGTACTACTTTTTCCAGTAGGAAACCATACCAAATCCCATTCCTCCTTTCCTTTTCAGACATCCCTTTCACAAGCAGAGGTCCTGGCCCTTACCTAGGGTAGAGCTGCTGCATGAAGTTCAGTACACCCCTAGATGCTTATTTTCAGTGGGCAGTACTTCAGTTACTGTTCAAGGAGCTAGTCTCCTGCAGTGGGGCACTGGGGAAACAATATTACAAACTGACTACTTACCAACAATAACTTTTGTTGCCCAAATATATTACCTTCACTGAGCCTCTTCTCAGTTTTGGAGCACACATCTAAATGAGGTTTCTGGATGTAGAGGGGTACTGCTTTGGGAAGTGGGGTGGGGGTGGGGCAGGCGCACAGGGTATTTATATTCTTTTTTTTATACCACAAAATCCTGATATGTGCATGTGCTCTTTGCCTAGTGGGACGTTTTATAACGGGTAAAGAAACCCTAGCTGGACATCTAACTTTTTCACTGAATTCAGTACTTAGCCTAACATTTTATGAGCATTTATTTACATGCTATCAATGGCAGATAAAACTGCAGTATTTGTTTCAGGTAGTTTATCTATTTATTTATTTATTTTTGTCTAGCTGCTTTTAAAATTGTGAAGGGTTGGCTTGGTCCAGATGCGATAAGCATGTTGAAGTTTACAAACAAGAATGAAGTGCAGGAATACATCAGTGTAGAGTATCTGCCTGCCTACATGGGTGGAATTGTAAGTATATTGAAATTTTAAAATACCTTGTAATGATTAATATCTTCATGCAATTTTTGTATGCATATAAATTGCGTGATTACACACTGTAGTAGAGCCAGTTAGCATTTTTCAGATAAGTGTCTGACGGTGTCCATTTGATATTAATAAACTTACAAATTAACTGTTGAGATTTTTAATAGAACTTAAATCATTAACTGATGATTTTCAAATTTTTGTATGTTAGTTTTAAAAAAGAGTTTTCATAGCTCTTTTTGTAAGGTAGGAAGTAATTCTGCAACCCTAATTTGGTGACTTCATTTTGGGAATTTTAATGGTGTGAATAGGAAAAAGGGGGTTTTGAGTGCATACGACTGCTGTTTCTCACCTCCCTCCAAAGCCATGATCGAATGAAGACCCTGCAATCCTTTCTCTGGCCTTCCACCCTTTCTAGCTCCTTCTGTTACCTCTCATCTCAAGTGTCCTAAAACCCCTGGCATACTTGGCAACTTCTTTAAAAGGAAGGTAAAGCCCAACTGGTTATACTGCACTCCAGTACTGTATTATTGTCCACTTTTACACACCCCTATTTATACACATTATAGTGCATTCTAAATGCTGATGCAGGATAAGCAACTTGTGTAAGGGACATACATTTGTCACCAAGCTAATAAAAGTAATTAATTCTGTGATTTCCTATCCTTTTTCCTTAAACTTTGTAACTTTCCTTTAATAATACTTCTACCCTGCTTGGGTTTAAAAAAATTAATACCACTGCCATAGAGGGAGATGGCGTCACCTATTCTCTCTGCAGAAGAGATGGAGATAGGCAATGACAATCTGCCTTCCCCTCTGCAACATATATTTGAATATTAATACGCCATTAAAGAAAAACACATCAGAGTGCTATCTGAGGGACCCTCTTGAGACAAGATAGCTGCAGGAATGAGGCTTGGGGGTTCTGTTCCTTGGACTCAAGGGTATGGAAGCATGAGGGACTCAGTTTCCTAAACTCCTGTTTGGGCAGGATGTCTCTCTGGATCCTCTTCTCAGTAAGAAACATCCAAAAGGAATCATTTCCCAAGGAGTGAGAATCAGTAGCTGCCCAGAGATTGAAGAGAGGTGGTTGAGTGTTTTCTGGGGGCTGAGGGAGATGCTGAAACTGAGAATATCTAGATAGTGACAATTCTGCTGTCATCTGCTTCCCATATCTCTCTCCCCTGGCATATGTGGGTAAAAAGGCTTGCTGCTACATAGGAATTCTGGTGTTCAGCATCAACAGGGGTGGGGAAATCATAATGATGAGCCATAGCATTTTATTTACATTTTGAAGGCTTCATTGTTAAAAAGCTTGGGACCTTATTTAATTGAAATCTTGATTGCAGTGTCTTTTTTTAAAAAAAATATTTTGTTAAATCATAAATAAAATACGTGCCACAGTGTCAAAACAGAACAGTGGTAAGCAGTTAGTGAGGAAATCCTCTAACTTTATTTCATTTTTGTTCAGAACCGTCCTACATACTAGTTCTCTGGAAAGATCAAGGCATAACGAATTTGAACGTTTAAAATCAAGTCATGTATTAGTCCTCACTTCCCCAAAACTTTCTTTCGTTGGAATTGGCTACTCTGACATGTTTGGAAGCTATTTGTTTCCACCTTTTCCAAGTCTTTGAAGCAGAGCAAGAAGAACCTCTGAAACTTTTTTGAGCAGCCTGCCTTTAAGGACCTTCTGGTGGCTCTTGAACCTGTGGTTCACAGGAATCTATGCACTGGGGAAATTGACCCCAAAAAATCAGTTCAACCAGTGTTAAAATTGGTTGGAGGTGCAGTGTAGGCGAAGTCCCATGACTGACCCTGTTTTTTCCACCATTTGAACCAGCATGAACTTCTTAATAAATTTCCTCAACATAGACATGGCCG
Organism: Platysternon megacephalum; assembly: GCA_003942145.1. Lineage (NCBI taxonomy): Eukaryota > Metazoa > Chordata > Testudines > Platysternidae > Platysternon > Platysternon megacephalum. Next base: position 4,141,616 of record QXTE01000043.1, read on the forward strand.
AGGTGTGTTAAACATGGTGTTTAGATTAGTACACTTTCCCAGCTTGCTTTTTCCTTTTTAAAAATAATCCTCCATAATAAAGGCTATGTTTATGTCACGGAGGTCATGGAAGTCACAGAATCTGTGACTTTCTGAGACCTCCGTGACATTCTCTGCTTCAGCCCCAGGGGCTGAGGGACTCTGGAGCTGGCAGTCAGCGGGGCCCTGGCAGGGTTCCAGCGACAGGGGGGGCCCCCTGCAAGGTTCCAGTGACAGGTGACAGACTCCTCAGGGGGCCCTTCTCAGAGTTCTAGCGACAGGCGACAGCCTTGTGCAGGGAGAGGGAGACGCCTTGGGTGAGCGCTGGGTGTGCCCTGTTTTCATCTTGGGAAATATGGTCACCCTGCAGCTCCCAGCCGCCGAGGGCGGGTGGGAGAGGGACGGGGCGGCAGCTTCCAGCTGCCGCAGGCAGAGTGGGGAACCCCACAGCTCCCAGCCACCACGGTGGCGGGGGAAACCACGGAGATGCAGCAGCAAAAGACACAGACAGGTCACAGCTTCTGTGAATTTTTGTTTATTACCCATGACCTGTCCCTGACTTTTACTAAAAATAACCATTACAAAATCTTAGCCTTGTAATCTAATCCATGTATAGTGTGTGTGATATGGACTAAAAGCCTGTATTAAAATAGGTAATGCACATGTATAATGCTAGTTCTTTAAACATTAATAAATAGGCTATCTGTTTTATTTTTTACAAATCCAAATCATGGACTAACTGTCTGCATGATTTTATTTAAAACCAGATGTTTTTTGTACTTCTGTAACTTTATAACAGCTTTGAAGAGCCACTGTTTTTTCTTATTTTGTTTTAAATTTGCCTTCGTGTAATGTAGAAACAAAATTTGGTTTAATTCTCCCCCACAACCCTCCTAAGATTTTTCAGTACCAAATTTCAACTCAGAACAAATTCTGCAATCTCTTTAGGAATATGTAAACATTGCCACTAGCTATAAATTAGTGGCTGTGTTAGATAATTATCATATTTGATTATTATAGAGGACCAAACCCAACATCAACTTTTTGCCCATGGGTCGAATGGAACTTAAAATGTATAAATGAAATATGTACAAGGTGTAAAAGGACTAAAAAAAAAAACCCCTGATATCTGTATTTTAATTATGCTAGTGAAATCACTTTTCCTTCCTTTTGATACACACATGAATTAAATACCCTTGTATTTTAGGATACTTTCAAGTACAGTTACCCTCCATTGGTTGATGATGATTTTCAAACTCCATTATGTGAAAATGGACCTATTACTACTGAAGATGAAACTGAAAGTAAAGAGGAGGTGGAAGCAGACAGCAAGGAGGCTGGAGAATCCAGTGAAGAGCAAATTCTCAATGCGAAAAAGGTATTCATTAACTCTAAAGGCTAAGAAGGAATGAAAATATGAAAAGTTGGACATGGTTTATTTTTTTATGGCAGATTTTTTACAGTCTGTTGTAGTTGTATGTCTTTGCCCCTTACAGTGAAAACCCAGTAAAACCCTAAAGACTAGCTTCACTATCATGGATGGATTACAGTACACACACAAATCTAGTATCTGTTTTATTCTGGTATTACTCCGTTAAATGTACAATGTGAAAATTTAAAAAATATTTTAACTTTATCCCTAAAAAGTTAGGTTTCTCTAGAGTTATAGTCACATTTTATACTTTCCTCGGGGCAACCATTGTATTGATTTTTAATACCATATATCTAGTTTTCTCAATAGATGTTTTAATCAGCTCCTGAGGAGAGGGAATACGAAATAAACAATTGAAAACATGCTATTGAGAGCTAGTGTCTAGAGCAGTATTACGTTTTTATTTATGTTAATCTTGATATGGTCACAAAACAAAGTAAAGCCCTGAATCCTGCAATCTGATCTATGTGGCTGTAACCTTACACCTGTGCAGAATTCATTCCAGTATCGGGGGGCAAGGAATACATAGTGGTAGCCTATGGGAATTGTAAACTTTGTCCATTAGTATTGTTCTTGAAAAATAGCTGCTGTAGTCCAAAATCTGGAATTCACTGTTGCCATAACTTCTAGATCAGAATATGAATTTACTAATTTATTGTATCATGTATGTTTAATATTCTTAATTTTATAGTACACAAATTTTTAGTTTGAATTAGTTTTAATATTTTGTCATATTTTGAAATGTGTATGGAGCAATTTCTTTTTTAATTAAGGTATTTTTAAAACTTGGCCAGCCAAATCAATAAGGTAGATTCATAGAATTTATGGCCTGAAGGAACCATTAGATCATCTACTCTGACTTCCTCTCTGTCATAGGCTCTTAAGTTTAGTCCAGTTATCCCTGTGTTGAGCCCAGTAACTTGTGTTTGGCTTAAAACATATCTTCCAGAAAGGCATCCAGTCTTGATTTGAAGATGGCGAGAGTTGAAGAATCCACCGCTTCCCTTGGTAGATTGTGTTCCAGTGGTCAATTACCCTCATGTTAAAAATATGTGCCTAATTTCTAATTTTAATTTGTCTGGCGTCAGCTTTCAGCCATTGATTCTTGTTATGCCTTTCTCTACTAGATTGGAATCCTTTAATACCTGACATTTTGTCCCCATTGTAATCAAGTCATCTCTGTCTTCTTCTTGATAAGTGAGGCTGCACTCTTTAAGTCTCTCGCTTTGTCATTTTCTCCAGCCTTCCAATCATTTTTGTGGCTCTTTTCTGCCCACTCTCTCTAATTTTTCAACATCCTTTTAAAAACATGGGCACTGAAACTTTATGCAGTACTCCAGTATCAGTCTCACAAATGCAGTATACAGAGGTAAAATTACTTCCCTACTCCTGCTCACTGTTCCGTTGTTTATGTATCCAAGGATCACTTTAGTCCATTTTGCCAACGCACTGGGAGGTCATGTATAGTTGCTTGTCCACTGTGACCCCTAAATCCTTTTTTGCAGAGTCACTGCTTTCCAGGACACAGTCCCCTATTCTGTAGGTATGTCCTGCATTCTTTATTCCTAGATGTGTAACTTTACATTCAGATGTGTTAAAATGCATTTTGTTCGAATGGGCCGAGTCTACCAGTTGATACAGGTTGGTTGATTGTCTGACTACCTTCTCCTTATTATTTACCACTCCACCAATCTTTGTCCATGTTGACTAGCATCAGACCTAGTACTAGTCTTTGTAGAACCCTACTAGAAACAGACACTACTTCCACAGCCAGTTCTTAATCCATTTAATGTATACTCTACTGATATTTTATAATGCTCATTTTTTAGTTAGAATGTTGTATGGTACTAAATCAAATGTATTGCAAAAGTCTATGTATATTACGTCTATGCACTTACCTTTATCAACCAAACTTGTAATCTCAAAGAATGAAATCTGATTTGTTTGACAGGACCTGTTTTCCATAAAATCCCATTGACTGGCATTAATCATATTAATATCCTTTATCAATTCCATGTCATATCAGCTTTTCTATTATTTTACTAAGGATTTATGTCAATCTAACCCGCTGATAGTTACCTGGGTCATTCTGCTGACTTTGTTTGAATATTGACACTAGATTCACCACTTTTTCAATCTTCTAGAATTTCCCCAGTATTCCAAAGTTTAATAAAAAATTAACATCAGCTGGCCAGAGATCTTTTCAGCCAACTCTTTTAGAACTCTTCAGAGCAAGTTATTCGGGCCTGCTGATTTTAAAATGTTTATCCCTTGTAGATGATGTCAACATCCTCTTTGGTTACTAATGCACTGGAAATTACTTCATCATCCTCATATGATGGGAGTACATCATCCTGTTTCTTTCCAAATAAACAACAGAAATTTATTTTGAACACTTCTGTCTTTTGTGCATCATTAACAGTTTTACCATCTCCGTCTAGTAATGGACCTACACGAAAAGGGTCAATTTGAGCCCAGAATATGCAATTTTGATATTCTTTTACTTAGAAGTTATAACTTAATGGTATAAGGGAATAGCTAACTTTTGAATCATGCATTGAACCAAACCAGAGGCCTGTCCTGAGTTTCAGGCCACAGTTACCTGCAGATGAATTGTGGATGTTACAGACTTGGTTTATTATCTTCTTCCTTTTTCATGTAACTGAGTCTTTTCAGTTACTTTCAAAGAGAAACATATGGTTGTAAGGAAGGACATCATGTGGTCCTCATTTAACACCCTCAGCATTCCATTGTCTAAAGAAAGGTTAATTCACTCCTCCTTACTCCACCCACCTTTCTCCCCCCCCCCCCCTAAATTCTTACTCTGACCCTTTGGATAATCTGTGATATTGAACTAATATGTTAACCAAGTTGGAAAGTAAGATGTAGTCCAGCAGATGTTTAGGTTTAATCCTAAAATAAATATATTAATCCATCTCCTAAAAAGTTGCATACAAGCTCTCAAAAAGGCTGTAATTTAAGCTCCATACTGAGGTAAATACTGCTCCTGTTAGCTATGGAGAAGCAATAACATGATGCTACCAAGGAAGGATAAGACCATAAACTGTAGGATATCTGGAGGTAAACAAACCTTCCAAATTTATTTCTGGAAAAATTCCTTATGTCTGAACCAACCAGACATACTGGGGGCCATCTTTGTAAATTAAATACTTTCTGCTATACTTCCTTACATTTTTTTAACATAAATGTTTTCCACCAAAGAGTCTCAGATTTTGAGATTAGAATTGCTACACAAATGTGTTCGCTATCCTGAGAACAAGGAACTATTGAAACCAAATAAGTCTATGGCCTTTATGTTAAGTTTCAAGGTGATAAACTTGAATTCCTTTCTTATAATAAAACCAATTTGTATAGAATTAAGTTTGTTATCCTTATATTTGTAAGTAAATATTCTTATCCCTTTAGGATTATACTCAAATTATTAGCATAAGTGATTGTAAGTATGTGAATAAACATTTCAACACTGGGAATGTTGTGCAAAGTTTGAGAATAGAAGTTGTGAATTAGACAATATTATTAGTTTTAGAAATAGATTTCTTGTTTGTTTTACTAACGTTATCAAGTACAGTGCCTAGAATAGCTAAAATATTTTAATAGTTGGAAATTAGGATATTTTATAATGAAGCTGGAAGTTGTTTAAAATTAGAATCAAATTGAGAATACCTTCCTACACTTGAAAGATGGGATAAACTCTCTTCCCAAATTACAGCTAAGTGAAAGAAGAAAGAATAAACTTTAAAACTTCAAAATGAAGGAAAACTTCAGGAATATAGTCACCAAGTTACAACAAAATATAGGAAAATTTTATCTGGTTAAATGTTTCAAGAAGAGTTAACAACAGAGAATAAAGTTAAATGGCTTCTCAAACAATTCTGTTAATATTGTATTTTTAATTAATAATTCTAAATAAGAAATTAAAGAACTCCAGGAAAAGAACTACAGTGGAACCCAGAGTTATGAACACCTTGGGAGTGGAGGTTGTTCATAACTCTGAACAAAATGTTATGATGGTTCTTTCAAAAGTTTACAACTGAATGTTGACTTAAAAACTTTACTACACACAAGAAAAATGCTGCTTTTAACTATCTTAATTTAAATGAAATAAGCACAAAAACAGTTTCCTTACCTTGTCAAATCTTTTTTTAAACTTTTCCTTTATTTCTTTTAGTAGTTTACGTTTAACACAGTTCTGTACTGTATTTGCGCTGGTAGCATCAATAAACTGAATCCTTTTAGAGCTGGGCTAGCCCACCATTGCAGCTGAATGGAATATTAATTTATGAAAAGAGATGCTAAATACAGTTGAGTTTTTTGTCTTTCATCTAAGCAATCCCGAGGGTGAGTCTTCATTGAAAGGTCCAAAAGTCCTGAACACACTCACTTCAGTCCTGATTCAGATAAGTCTCCCTGCTTCCTGTGAGAAATGCTCAATTTTTGATTCCACTCTCCCAAGAGAGAGTGATTTTCTTTAACCAGAATCCTTTATGAACAAGAACTTGGGTTTTGGACCTTAAAGTCCAAAGTCATAACTATAAAGCAGCCTGGGGAAAGAAAGCTTTCCTAAAGAGCAAATATGCCAGGAAAAGATCATCACAAAACCAAAATACTCCTCTGATAACAGATGGCAGGGTATGATTTGAAAATTAATATTTATCTCTGAGATACCATAGGAATTTCTGTGCTTTGAAGGAAGTCAGAATTTAGCCTTGGAGAACAAAGGTATTGATTGCCTTTCTAGAATACTGAACTCTTCTGAAGTTCAGATCTTTGTTTCTTTAAATCCAGACCTTTGTGCTGATGGGATTTATATATAGAAATATACCAAATTAATAAACTTAACTTCCATGGATGCTACTGAAGTACCTGATTCCAAATAAATATCAAGCAAGATTACACTAGGAACAGGAAGGAAAAGAGAGCACTGAAGTAGCCTTAACATTTGAAATCCTCGAAGAACCATAACTAGACTGTTACAGGAATTAAACCTAACACCTTGTAACTAAATTGCTATAGTGTTTGATTCAATTGTCTGTTTTTCATCTAGATAGCACTGCAATTGTAGGAAGATATTATATTTGCATTTTTATATGTTCAGGCTTAAATTTTGTTGCTTAAAGAATTAATCTTGAACTCAGAATTGTCTTGCTGTGTGCTGCCTAAAATCTGAAACTATACTGTGTCATATCTTCATGAGAGTTTGTTGGTTAACTTTTGTCCAGATAAAATTAATTCCTAAATTTAAGCACCACTAAAAACTGATCAATATACTCAAATCATTGTTTTTGGTTTTTTTTCCTCCACTGTATCTGACTCACTCGCTCCCAGCAGCTGTGATGCATCTGCAAGTGTGTATGATTACTTGCTTGTTGAAGAAATCCTCAGATCTCTCCCTCTGTGACCATTAAAGTGTGTGTGTGTGTACAAGAAAAGCGCCCATCTAACCTCACTCAAACTTAATTTGTGTGTGCTATAAAATCTAGAATACTTTTGTATACTGATCTTAATTGTGTTGTGTATTTCTCACTAAAGAGTTAATAGCATGTGTGAATACCTCATGCTCCATACTCACCTCATTTCTATTTTTGTGTGGTAACTTATTACTGGTTTACCTTTGTTTATTTCAAATAGAAACAGCATTGTGGTATTTATTACTTTACTTTTCTGTATATCAACTTTGTGTCACAAATCTGGTCAGGTGCCCCCTTGCTGGCCACCCACTGGACTGCTGTGAAGGGAATCAAAACCTCTGTGTCCCTGGATCTCTGGGTGTTTTAAGCCTCCCGAATGGGAATATAGCCAGTCTCAGTCTGTAGGCACACTCAGGCACAGACCTTCTATCTGGCATCTTCTGAACGCTGGCACCCACTGTTTAGGTTCCTAGCCTCTTTGAGCACATTGCTGACCCGTCAGACAGTCCCATACGTAAACACACTTTCTCCAAGAACTCTACCCTAAAGATCTGAAGCTTCTGGCTTACAGTTTAACTCTCTGGAAGCAACATGGTAGTTGTAAAGCATTTAACACACACTGACACTTTGCTCAGAGTCTAACACAACTGCTCTTTTGCTTAATTATATAAAGCACACGAGAGTACAGATCCCCAAAATAATAGATTGTACACACCTTTCCTTGCTCAGTTTCCTCACCACTCCAGGGCCTTCTTTGGGCGGGCTCAGAGTACCTGTAAAGTCCTTGGGACCAACTCTTTCCAGGAAAGATGTTGGGTTTCCCTGCTTCATGCAGGCCAGTACGTATTGTGGGGACTTCTCCCTAATGGAGTCTCCTTCCCCATCGTCTGTAACTTTGCACTCTCCCATCCAGTGCTTCCTCTTCCTATCTGGCTTTCTTGGTTGTGTTTCCTTATTTAAACCCCTCCTGGTCACCTGGCTGCTTTCTTTTTGGGATGTAGTTACTCTTTTTCGCATAAGTTTTGCACCTGAAGTGCTTTCCATTTGAGCTCAGGCTGTAGTGCTACTAGTGCATGTCCTGCCAGCAATGGTGGAGCCACATACAGAGAGGCATTTGTGACGGAGCAGTTTTAAAGAGGAACATTTGATGATAACTCCTGGTTGCTATGATAAATTGATAGGTTCTACAGACAAATTGTCACATTTCTCCCTTGTCCAAAAAAAAAAAAAGAGTAGGGGTACTCAAGTATTCTAGGTGTGCTCTGACACCCCATTTTTAGACAGTGTCTATTGTTACTATTAATTTGAACTTCATACGTTCATTAAACAATTCCACTGATCACATCAAAGTACAATTACATGTTAATTTATAGGTCAGTTCCTATCTGCATCATATAAATCTTCTCCCTCATTATGCCAGGAAAGGGATCAACAGAGGTGGAGAGTTCCTGGGGCCTCCTCATCTAATTCTAGTCACCCTAACACAGCTGAGAGGTTAGGGTGGCCACAACAGGCGTTGGGGTCCCTGCAGAGTGGGTCTTGGCACCACAGTGTTGCTATGAAGAGCAGTCCCTGTCCCCTGGCAAGGTGGAATCTACGCACAGTCCCCTTCACACCTCCTGGTGCTACCCCCACCTCCCTCTGATTCTATTGCATTGTAAATGACCACACTGAAGCCATAGATTAAGGGGCACTTTTCCTTCTACATGTCCCCAAGCAGTGGCTTCATACTCTTTTGGGGCTTTTCCAACCCTCTGGTAGGTATCATGAATTTGGCAGTACACCCTCCATATCTGTTTTCCTAAGGCAGTTCTGGCACACAGCACCTTTTAGCTGTGCTTCAGTCTCTGCTCCCAGTGGAGTTCTGGCCGCAGCATCTAACCGTGCCAGTGTCTCCATGCTCCCAGCATGATTCTGAGCCACAGATGCAGTGAGCATTGACTTAATTGCCCTAGGAAGGATAGGCAGCAAGCTTGCCCCCTCGGGTACTGAGTCTTACCTTGGTGGATTTGCACTTGAGCCCTCTGGAATTATCTCTATTACATCATTACACAGAACAACACATTAAGAAAAGTCACTTCCCATATTCCTGCAGTTGGCAACCCAGATTTTAGACTCAGGCTACAAGCACAGTGAAGGGGTTCATCATACCCACATATATTTGCCTGCTAACACCTGATTAGGTATGCCCTCATGTTCCTCTTCCTGGGTCCTATGAATGTGACTTGACCCTCTTCTCCTGTTTTGAACTGGTGGCATTTGTCCTGGTCAACAAGCTTCTGACCCTCTTGCTCTGTCTGCTCACTCTGATGCCAGGCCTCCAGCACCATCTATCTCTCCTTCACAAGCAGCCTTTTCCACTCTAGCCTCCATAGCTCTGGATCTATCACCATTACCACTATGTCTGCTGGATCATCTGTGGCACTGTCTGCTTGATCACCTGCATGCCCTGTAGGAGAAGGGACCCTGGTTTGGAGTGTGTCCATCCTGCCTCCAGGAGCAGGAGTGCAGCAGTGCCATAAACGCCATCTGTCTCTCCTTCACAAGAGGAGCAGGTTCCCCATCCATCCCATGATTCATGTATGCAGTGTGGTCACCAATTCCAATTTTTCTGATCAGCAGAAGCCAGACCTCACTGTGCACACAGGCTCAGAATCTGCTCTTTCCTGAGCTGTTCCTAATTCATATTTGGCAACTATTTTTACCCAAGGCAATTAAAAGATCTGCTCCTGGCTTTCAGACTAACAGCAGAAGTGAAGTCCCTTGCAAAAGTGTTTTTAAAAGCTTCTTATACTACTATACTAATCCCAAGCACTGCCACCATTCTGCCATAAATCCAATCAGATACCCCCTTGCTGGCCACCCACGAGACTACGGTGAAGGGAGTTTAAGACTCTCTGTCCCTGGATTCCAATCTTCTAGAGCCTGAATGGAGTCCAGCCACTGCCCCAATTTTGGGGTCCCTAGGCACACTCTCAGATCACAGACCTTCCATCCAAGGATTCCATCTGGCTGGCCAGCTTCTGAGAGCTGGAACCCACTGCCCAGCTGCCTACCTCCTCTGGGCAAGTCACTGACCCTTTGGACTCTCCCATACTTAAGTACACCCTCTCCCAAAACACCACCCCAAAGGTGTGAAGCAAGTTTAGTTTAACTCTCTTAAGAGGCAACATAGTAGTTGTAAAGCATTCAGCACACACTGGCAATTTGCCTAGTATCTAAGGCTACATCTACACTACAAGCTAGGGTGTGGTTCTCAGTTTGTGTATGCATACTCAGGCTAGCTCTCATGAACTAGCGTGAGTATAGATAGTAGCATAGCCACGGTAGCATGGGCAGTGGAGGTACAGCTTAGCTGGGCTGAGTAAAAACCCACTTGAAGCCAGCGGGTACATACTTGGCATGGCTAAGCTGTATTGCTACTGTCACTGCCCATGCTACTGTGGCTACACTACTATTTATACTCTCACTAGCTCAATGAGAGCTAGCATAAGTCTGCGGATATGAGCTGTGAGTCACACCCCAGCTTGTAGCGTAGACATAGCCTAACGTAGCCATAGCCCAGCTTGTAGCGTAGCCATAGCCATAGCTCTTAATCATATAACGGGCAAGAGAGTACACATCTACAAAACAAAACACTGTACGTGCCTTTCCCTTCCTCAGTTTCCTCACCACGCCAGAGCATTCTTTGGGCTTGTGTCAGAGTTCCTTGGGGCCATCTCTGTCCAGTAAAGCAGGCAGTTTCGCTGCTTCATGCAAGCGGTCACATGTTGAATGGCTTCTCCCTCAGAGAGTCCTTCCCATTTTCTGTGACTTTGCTGTCTCCTCCTGCCCAATGCTTCCTCTTGCAATCTGACTTCTGTTCTTTTGTGTTTTCTTATTTAAATCCCTCCTACTCAGCTGCTTTCTTTGTTCTGTCTCCTGGTAGCTGCCCACCATTTAAAAAGAAAAACACCACCACAACCCTCCCCTCAAATGGAGGAGGAAGTAGCGTTTCCCTTGGGATGCAGTTTCTCTTTTTTGCATAGCTTTTGCCCCATCATTAGCCTTCAATACCTTCCTTTTGTCCTCAGTAGTGCACCTGGTGCATGTTCTGTCAGCAGTGGTGGATCCTCATAAAGTGAAGCGTTCATGATGTAGCAATTTTTAATAAGAACATTTCATAATCCATAATGTCAAAAATAATTCAAAAGTTGGATTGATTCCCAAATTATCATGTTTTGTCCATGCTTACACTTTGTGTGTGTTTTGTCTGTGACAAAATATACCTTCATATAGAGAATCCCTCATGCAAATAAACTGAATGACAAAAGCACCTCATTGCATCTAACTCAAGTTTACCAAATTTTTGCTTTGCTAATTTCAGCTTTCACCTTATACATTTCCTAAATGAACTGCTTTAGCCCCTGTCACCAAATTAATCATTTAGTTCTGGGTTGTGACATTAATAGGCAAAAGTATCCACTTTGCGCTGTTGTAACAATCATGTTATATGTATGAAGTTACTGGAACCTCAGCTTCTTTCATATTGTTAAAACAACTAGGAGTCCTTGTGGCACCTTAGAGACTAACAGATTTATTTGAGCATAAGCTTTCATGGGATATAACCCACTTCATCAGATGCATGGCATGGAAAATACAATAAACAGGTATAAATATACAGCACATGAAAAGATGGGAGTTGCCTTACCAAATGTGGGGTCAGTGCTAACGAGACCAATTCAATCAAAGTGGATGTGGCCCATTCCCAGCAGTTGACAAGAAGGTGTGAGTATTAACAGAGGGAAAATTATTTTTTGTAGTGACCCAGCCACTCCCAGGCTTTATTCAGGCCTAATTTGATGGTGTCAAGAATTGTCAAGTCAAGAATTGTAACATTCAAAAACCAGTAGGAGAGCACTTCAGTCTCCCTGGACACTCAATAACAGACTTAAAAGTCACCATTCTTCAACAAAAAAACTTCAAAAACAGACTTCAACGAGAAACTGCAGAACTGGAATTAATTTGCAAACTTGACACCATCAAATTAGGCCTGAATAAAGACCTCTTCTTGTCAACTGTTGGGAATGGGCTACATCAACCCTAATTGAATTGGCCTCGTTAGCACTGACCCCCCACTTGGTAAGGCAACTCCCATCTTTTCATGTGCTGTATATCTATACCCGCTTATTGTATTTTCCACTCCATGCATCTGATGAAGTGGGTTATATCCCACAAAGGCTTATGCCCAAATAAATTTGTTAGTCTCTAAGGTGCCACAAGGACTCCTCCGTTGTTTTTACTGATACAGACTAAAACGGCTACCCCTCTGAAACCTTGCATATTGTTGTAATCTTCAGCTATGCATATGTATATGAACAATATGTAACGTTGAGCTGTAATTGTCACATGATCTTGTATTTACCTTCTTAAAATCTATTATTAGTCCCAGAACTGTAGTTTCTTAAAACACAGTTAAGAATCACTAGTTGTTTAACTATCCTTGTTTAAATTGGGATTACTGTCAAGTGTATTATCCTATTTTATCATTTTTTATTTACCGGTGGTTTGAGACTCTTGATATTAAGTTGAATCATAGTTTGTAACCTAGTTTACTTTAATTAAATTTACATTTGGTTTTCAGGTGCTATGTTCTTAAGTATGTTTATTGAATTGTTGCTGTTTCTTAACCATTAGTCTTTCTCAATGGGAAACACACCCATTTGATATGTTTAGTTTTCTAAGAAGTAATCGATTTAAATAGTGTTGATTTTCATGGCTGTTTGAATCTTATACTCACTTCTGTGATACTAGTCCTTTCACATAGTTAATAGAATTTTATTTTGATTTTCTTTCGGTTCAGAATGTCATACTTAAAGTTGCTTTTCAAGCATTAATACCTTGTATCACTCATTTATTTACTTTTCTTTTTATGTGTTGTAACTTATTTGCATATTCATTCTTGATTGATTAATTTTTTGGTTTTCTTTTTGTCATTGGAATTCTGAAACGTTTTTCTTTATTTCAAAATCAAGTTTAGTTATTGATTTACATGGCATCCCCTAGTTCATGAAAGAGAACTCTTGGTGGTAAATAGTCGGACTACCCTCTGAGTTTAGTATAATGAAATTATTAATAATTGCTATTCATCTTTTGAAAGTGTTTTTCTGAATAAATTGCATGAGAAACAATTAGGTAGCAATTCCATCTATTTAATTCTTGTTTCTTCAAGGTCTCAATTTTGATAATTTGGTTTGTTTCTTTTAGTAATTTTAAGATAAAATTACTTGGTGCTTACACACTTTCACCCCCATAATTGCTAGGATTTCTTTCACTTTTAATATACTTTACAAAAACCTTATTTTATATATAATATAATATAATATTAAAAAAACAACAACAACAACTTGTAGGGCAATGCCTACAGTGTTCCACAACATCAGCATTATACTTCCATCAGTTTTATTAATCAAATCACATTTTTAAAATTCCCATGATTGCTTTATATTTTGAACACTAATGCACAAAGACGAGTTTAGAAAGTCCATGAAATGTAATTAAATACAATATCATAGTTTATTTTATCTGTCCAACATAATATTTAGTCATTGTTATATTGGGATATTTGTTTGAATGTTTTGCTCTGCATTGGAGGGATGAGTGAAGCCAGTGGTTTGTAAATTAGAACTACTCGGGGTAACTACATGTCCAGAGTTTTAAAGAAATCTCCAAGCTATGAGGCATCATATAAAATATGTAATTTGTTAGAAGCCTGATTGTGTGCATATATTTCAAAGCCATCATACATGGTTCATTCATTGAAATTACAAGGAATTCAAAGATTAACAGATTCAATAAAATGTAAATTTGGCGGAATGAGCATCTTGCCATTACGTTTGGTGCAGAAATATCTACATGGTTGTAATGTGTGAAACTCATATTTTTTATTCCTTTATAATTCTCATTTATTTTTACTCAGGTATGTTCTGTAGAACAAATTTCCAAACCAGAAGAGAATGACAAAACAGATTCCAAAACAAAAAATGCAAAGAAAGCGTTAACTGTTTTTAAAGGACCGTTATTACATATAAGGTAATAGTGTGCAATAGTAATTCTGTTTGCTTTGTTGCATTGTGTATCACTCACTTAAAATTAATTTAATCCGTTTAAAATCACAAGAACTGAAATCAAGAGTTAAGTGATTTGACTAACCTTTAATTAATTTTTTGTCTTCTAAAAATTCTTTCTTTGTCTGATATGAAATCTTCTCAGACTTGCTTGTTTTCCATTCAACAATTCTAAGTATCTGTAGCATACTGTATTTATCTCTGTGGATGAACACCTTCAGTGATCATTAATTTTTCCACATAGATCAAAAGTTATTTTTTGGTTGTTTTTTCAGTGCCATATCTGTGCCTGGCACTAATTGACCATCTAATGGCTTAACTGTATTAGCAAAGTGACCAGTTTAACTAAATTTTAAATGATCTAGTTAGACCAATGTAAACTCCATAAACTTAAACTAGTTTAACCCTTGCTTAAAATTGCTTAGCTTAAGTAAGATAACCAGGTTGATTTTTAAAACGTATTTCATTTGATGCAATTTTAGTTTCTGATTTAAGTTAAAACCAAATATAAACAAGGGTTAAAGTTGTGTAAGTGTGTCTATGTTAAGGTTTTGCACCAATTAAACTAGATCAATTTAGTTAACTGGGTGCAACTTTTCTAATGTAGACAACGGACGTGCTGGCCGCCGCTTCCTGCAGCTACCATTGCTCGGGAATGGTGAACTGCAGCCACTGGGAGCTGTGGTGGGCTGTGCCTGCGGATGGTCAGTGTAAACAAAATGTCTCGCGGCCCGCCAGCAGATTACCCTGATGGGCCGCGTGCCAAAGGTTGCCAACCCTGGTATGGAGGGGTGGGTAGAGGGATAAAGTAGATTTGAGGGAGAAGCGGTCAAAACAAGCTAAATTACTGTTAAGAAATTGGGGGAAAGAAAGGAACTGACCATGATTACTTAACATGACCCTCACTTTTCAGAAAAAAATTGTCAGGAAAAAGAATACAACAACACTTTTATGTGCACCTTTCAATGCTTTTTTTTTTTTTTTTTTAAATACTAATATTTTCTTGTGCCAGTTCTCTTCCTTCCATTACTCATCTTTTTCTTACTTGGCTCATGCATTTGCCCTGCTTTCTCTATTCAAGAAGAATGTCAAATTCCAGAATGATAAACACTTACACCTTTTACTGTTACCAGCTCTGGATTCTATCAAATTTAAATATGCTGCAAAATATTGTGGCAGCTTGCCTGTGGAGAACTTAATTTACAGTGACTGTAACTGGTGGCTAGAAAGCACTTTGTTGTTGTTTTTTAAATAAACTCAAATTTGTGTTATGATAAATGATTTAGAAAGATTATTTGTGTTAAAAATAGTGGATTGCTCAATGAAAATTGTATAATCCAATTTTTATTTTATTTTAAATTAGTCCAGCAGAAGAGCTGTTTTTTGGATCCAAAGAAATTGGAGAGAAAAAATGCTTGATAGTTCTGACAAATGTGACTAAAAATGTAGTGGCCTTTAAGGTAAATATTATTTGTGTCTATACGTTGTTTTGTTTTGCTGTCCACATGCTTTTCATTTGTACAGAAATATAAATGTGTTGTGGCAGATTTTGTGCAAAGTCCCAAATCTTTCATGGAATAAAGGTCAAATGAGATAATTAACAGTAAAAATAATGAAAGGGTGGTGTCCTTACACATATTTGGGTGTCCAGCCATTGCTGGATCTCCCTTCTGTCCCCCTTATTCCAGGAACAAGTCATCAGCACTTTGTGATCAATTATGTCAAAGCTGCTGAAAAATCCATTCCCCATTAGATCACCTTCAGAGGAATAAGTGCAGTCTCTGTTTCATGTTCAACTCAGTAGCCATATTTTTAGGGATGCAGGAAATTAAATGAATTTAGGTGTGCATAGACTTGGTTTACCACCACTTTGTACATGTTCTCTGCATATATACATGATTCAGGTTTCAAAGTTGTCAAACTAGCAACTTTCACAAGTATTACGTTCAGTATTTTTGTTTGTTTCGTTTTATTTATATAAAAAAAGAGAGAAGAAATCAATCTTTACCAATAGGGAAGGACAAAACTGATAGAGGAAGAAATTGGAAGCATTAGCTTCTAAGACTACTCCCAAAAAGGAAAGGGGTGTGGAGTGTGTTTTTGTTTTTTAAATCAATTGTCTTCATTACTCCATCTTTTGGCAATAACAGAAGTCTGATAACATTTTAGGAACACCAAACCCTGTCTCTTCTCCTTTTTTGTAAATTAGCAGTAACAGAACTGGTAGGCGGAATGTGTTTAAACTCTGACATATACCATATGCTTGCTTGTTTTTATTTTTAGGTGAGAACAACTGCTCCTGACAAGTATAGAGTTAAACCAAGTAATAGTAGCTGTGAACCTGGTACATCAATAGACATAGTAGTATCCCTCCATGGTGGTAAGTAAAAACTCATAGGACACAATTTTCAAACAAGTCTAAAGGAGGTACATGCACAATTAACAGCTCTTCTTTGAATTGGCCTCTATATATACTCAGTTGTGGGACTCACCTCCTGGCTCCCTGAGCTTTGGGACCTGCTAGAAGAGCAGTGGACTAACCATGGAGATTTGCTTAACATAACAAAGCACCCAAACTGCATTTTTTTTTTCTCCTTGGTACTGCTGTAGTATCACAGTTGACACTGCTTCATTATCCAAGTTTTTTGCTGCTAAAATTGAGTGGGCCCATGTTAGGTTATCTGCAAAAATGGCTGAAGGCTGTTTTAATCTGTTGCAGTAGTCCCTTGTGAAGGATTTAAAATAAGCATCATATTTAGAGATGTATATTGAGGTGATTTGGTTTGAATTATTTTCTTCGTCCAGTAGAGAAGTGTTCTGTTAATCACTAATGCAATTAACAGTAGTCCTGTCTTTTTACCAAAGTGCCAAGATTTTGAGTGTAAAACAATGAAAATGAGGTTGGCTTCTGGAGAAGTTGAACAAACACATACAATTTATTTCATTCAGTACAGATAACAATGTTAATATTTCATCCATGTGATTTGTAATTATACTGAAATTGTACTGCTTACTGATATTTGATGGAAAAGAAAAAATTCAAATTTTGTGTTATGGAAGTAAAATGTAAGTAATTTTGGGAATACATTTCTATAAAGAGCAGTTGCTTCTTTCTGCCTGGTTAGCTCTTTTATAATGAAATAATATGGAATCTTTTAACAAATTTTAGAGAGGAATGTTTAGCATGAGTGAATACTACATTCATTCGTTATATTTCCCATAAGATATTGCCAGATATGTCTCCAAATGAGTTCTCATTTAAAATATTCCTAATTAAAAATGCATCACTATGTTTAATTTTCTTTTTAATCTCAAAGGGTCCACATGTTGAAATAATTTTGTTAAGGGTAATTATGTCAAATTATACCATAAATCCACTAAAGTGGTTGTTAGCTTGTTGCCTTATGCCTCTATTGCTATCCAGCTGCTTTTGTACAAATCTTACCAAATGCAACAAGTCCATTTTGTGAAACAACAGCAACAAATAAGTTTTGGATTGTTCATTAGCATAGATTTGCTGTTGCATTTTAACTAAATAGTCTCCATTTGGAAAATTTGAATTCCTACGGTTGAATGTGTTTTCTCCTTTATTCCTGTGTGACTTCACAATTTTTTGACACCTATTGTAGTTGCAGTATGCCTACCTTCTTCGAGTGATAGTCCCTGTGTGTATTCCACATGTGGGTACACATGCATGCCATGTGCCTGAGTCCGGAAGTGTTTCTCAGCAGTGTCCGTTGACCTACACGTGCATAGGGAGTCTCTTCATGGCTCCCAGGCGAGGATAAGTAGTAGTGTCGGTTGATGCCACTCCAGTTCCCTCTCACCTCTGCATGGCCTCAGTTGGAAGCCCTGTTCCTTCACACTCTTAGTCTACTAAGAGAGTGATTTTACTTTGTATATAGTATGTAAATAATTTCGTTAGTATAGGTAGATAAGTTAACTTATAGTGCTGGGCAAGGCTGAGAGCTTCTTAATGAGGCTTTGATCCCCAAGCTCTTTAGCACCCAACAACCCTTAACCGGGGGTGGGGCTACTCAGGAAGACATCCCTTAGGGGGGCATCTATTAATGAAGATTCTCTATGTCCTAGTAAGGAGGAGAGGATTGAAGATGATAAAATATGGGTAGGATCTGATGAGAAACAGTCATATGAAAGAGTCCCATTCAATTACATCATGTAATGTCAGACAGCTAAAAAGTGACAAGTTTTTAAAGTGCTTTTATACAAATGCTAGAAGTCTAAATAATAAGATGGGTGAACCAGAGTGCCTCATATTAAATACAGATATTGATATAGTAGGCATCACAGAAACTTGGTGGAATGAGGATAATCAATGGGACACAGTAATACCAGGGTACAAAATATATCAGAAGGACAGAACAGGTCATGCTGGTAGGGGAGTCGCACTATGTGAAAGAAAGCGTAGAATCAAGTGAAGTAAAAATCTGAAATTAACCAAACTGTACCATACAATCTCTATGGATAGTGATTCATGCTCTAATAATAAGAATATAGCAGTAGGGACCTATTACCGACCACCTGACCAGGATGGTGATAGTGACTGTGAAATGCTCGGGGAGATTAGAGAGGCTATAAAAATAAAAAACACAATAATAATGGGGACAAGTATCAGGAATGGGGAATTTCAACTATCCCCATATTGACTGGGTACATGTCACCTCAGGACGGGATGCAAAAACAAAGTTTCTTCACACCTTAAATGACTGCTTCTTGGAGCAGCTAGTCCTGGAACCCACAAGAGGAGGGGCAATTCTTGATTTAGTCTTAAGAGGAGCACAGGATCTGGTCCAAGAGGTGAATATAGCTGGACTGCTTGGTAATAGTGACCATAATATAATTAAATTTAACATCCCTGTGGTGGGGAAAACACCACAGCAGCCCAACACTGTAGCATTTAATTTCAGAAAGGGGGACTACACAAAAATGAGCAAGTTAGTAAAACAGAAATTAAAAGGTACAGCGCCAAAAGTGAAATTCCTGCAAGCTGCATGGAAACTATTTTAAGAAACCATAATAGAGGCTCAACTTAAATATGTACCCCCAAATTAAAAAAACATAGTAAGAGAACCAAAAAAGTGCCACCATGGCTAAACAACAAAGTAAAAGAAGCAGTGAGAGGCAAAAAGGCATCCTTTAAAAAGTGGAAGTTTAAATCCTAGTGAGGAAAATAGAAAGGCGCATAAACTCTGACAAATGAAGTGTGTAAATATAATTAGGAAGGCCAAAAAAGAATTTGAAGAACAGCTAGCCAAAGACTCAAAAAGTAATAGAAAAAAAATTAAGTACATCAGAAGTAGGAAGCCTGCTAAACAACCAGTGGAGCCACTGGACAATCGAGATACTAAAGGAGCACTCAAGGACGATAAGGCCATTGCAGAGAAACTAAATGAATTCTTTGCATTGGTCTTCACGGCTAAGGATGTGAGGGAGATTCCCAAACCTGAGACATTCTTTTTAGGTAAAAAATCTGAGGAACTGGGAATGAGCAACAAGGGTTGGATCACTTGATGATTACCTGTTCTGTTCATTCCCTCTGGGGCACCTGGCATTGGCCACTGTCTGAAGGCTGGATACTGGGCTAGATGGACCTTTGGTCTGACCCAGTATGGCCATTCTTATGTTCTTATGTAGTGTAGTTAATATAGTAGTTCTCTTCCCTGTTTGGGAACCGCATCCCCCTCCACCCTGCCTCGGGGACTATCCCCAGGATCCCAGGCTTCAAAAACTGTGTCTTCTACCCACACTTCATCTGTGTGAGTGTCGAGTCTCTACTGCCTGGATGAGGCACACACCGTGGCACACTGCGCCCTCTGTAAGTCCTTCCTGCCCAGGACCAGGGAAGCCCACAAGCTCCGCCTCTGCAAATATCTTATGGAGGAGGCCATGCGGCCCCAGGCTCACTCAGATCCCGGCCCAGGAAGCACACACACAGACACACAGACACACACACACAGACACACACACACACTACAGCGGCCACCATCAGCAGTGAGTGCCCCCTCCAGGCACAGTGCCTGCCTCGGAGCTCCATAGGCTAAGGACAAATCCTGATATGAGAGCAAAAAGCTCTGACAGGCACAAGAGCCAGGTCTCTGCAAAGGACTGCTCCCAAGCTCAGTGTTTCCTCCTCAAGCCGAGTCGGGGAAGATGTCACGTGTAGATCCGGCTGGACCAGCACCCAAGATACCCCATATGCAAGGCAAGGCCAGGCACCAATGGGATCCAATGGTACCGACGGTCACCTGGGCAGCCAAACATCTGGAACACTCACCGGCACGCGCAACAACCCCCATCCCTCTGTGTTTATGCACCGTATCACTGTCCACTTCATGAAAGGATTATTCAGCACCTTTCCCCTAGTGCTGAAGCCCACACCCTCATGTTACCTTAATCTCATTCTCTTCGCCCTCACAAGACCACCCTTTGAACCAATGGCCACATACTCTTTCTCCCACTTCTCAATGAAAGTGGCATTCTTGGTAGCCATAACCTTGACCAGACAAGTCAGTGAGCTTGCAGCTATGATAGCAGACACCCCCACACACACACACACGATATTCCACAAGGACAAGATGTCCTTACAGCTGCACCCCAGTTCCTTCTAAAAGTGGTATCTGAGTTCCACCTCAATCAGTCCATCCACTTGCCAGCATTCTGCCCGAAGCCACACGCCTCCCCAGTGACAGGGCCCTGCACTCCCTTGATGTCTGATGCACGCTAGTGGACCATTTCAAAAATCACTTAAACTATTGGTGGCCATTGCCAAAAGGTCAAAGGGACAAGCCCGCTCATCGCATCCCATCTCCAAATGGGTCTTGGAGCGCATCCTCAAATGCTACAAACACTCCAGCTATCTCCGCCAGGCAGGGTCATGGTTCATTCTACATGGGCACAAGTTGCCTTCTCAGCCTCACTGGTGGATGTGTCCTGGCAAGACATTTCTCGAGCTGTGATGTAGCGTTCTGTCCGCACTTTCACGGCACACTACGCCATAACACAAGTGGCAGCGACAGACACGGCCGTGGGCAATGCCATACTACAGACTGCAGTGCCATTAGTATCCTCACACCCACCTCCGTGTTGATCATTGCTCGCAAGACACCCACGTTTGGAATACACTTAAAGACCATCAATCAAAGAAGAGAAGGTTACTTACCTGTAACTGGAGGTTCTTTGAGTTGTGTGGTCCCTCTCTTTAGTCCACTACCCGCCCTCCATCCCCTCTGCTTTGAACTGGATTTTGTAATGGTAAGAGGGAAACTGGAATGGCGTCGACCCGCACTCCATCTTATACCCTCGTCTTGGGAGCCACTAGCAGACTCCCTATGCACGTGCAGATCAACAGACACTGCTAAGAAACACGTCTGGACTCGGATGCATGGCGAGCATGCACACTCGTGTGTGACATACACACAGAAACCACACATCTCGAAGAACTTCCAGTTACAGGTGAGTAACCTCTTTCTAGTATTTGTGCTGTTCTGTTTTTACTTAAACCGCACAGTTCACATTTTCCTTAGTAACTAAAATTACTTTTTAATTTCCTTCCTAGAGAGGTAAAAGTGGTGTTTTAGTGTATACATACAACTTCTGCTAAATTTATTGTTTTGGATTTTTTGGTTGAGGGTAGGTTTTGCCGCTTCCCTGCAGGACCGTTTCCTGATAATGGCAGCAGAAATGGACCAGGCTTCTGGAGCAGGCATACCAGAATTAGCTCAGTTTTGGAAAGAAGTCCCTAGAAACAAAGTGATGGAACATAGGTAAGCATATAGTTGGCTTAAAGGCTTTCTTATGTGGGTTTTGTATTCTAATTTCTCATATTTGTGCATCATCACCAGTATTAAAGATTCTACAAGTTGAATTATGCTCTTGGTGACCCCTGTTCATCCCCATTGCCTGCAGTGGGTTTTACAGGTAAAATTGATTGGGACTTAGTTTGTTATTGATGCATAAGCTGTAATAGAACTGAACTCTCACACTAAGTGTTAACATGAGTAAGCAGCAGTAGGAAAAATTATTTTTGTAACAAAAGTGAACAGATGTTACTGCATAGACAGAGTAGATATGCTGAGTAAGAAAATGCTATTTTTATAAAATCACTTTTTAGATTAGAACTGCAGTTCAACATTCTCTTGATAGGTTTGTTTTTTGGGGTTTTTTTTGAGGGGGGGCAGGGTGCTATAATTTCTTAGGTGTTTTCTAAAGAGCAAATAGTTAGAAGAATTAGGTAATATAGAAATATTTTCTAGCCAATGCTAGAATGCTCTTTCCCCCATCAGACATGCACTGGTAGAAATGTCTCCTGCAGAGCCACCAGACCTGCTTTACTGAGCGTATACCTTAATCCATGATGCAAAGCTTCTCCAGAACTCCACTTTATTTCATGCACATCTTAATTACCCTTACTAACAACTGCTCTTCTACACATTTTTGGAAAAATATGTTATGCATAACAACGTACACTTTCACTTAGAACTTTAAGAATCTAGCTAAATCCAAATCAGTTTTCACCAGGACAACAAAAAGCATATCTCATAACATTCATTCTCTAGTAGAAAACAGAGCTGGAAAATTTCATCCTATAGTGTGAATGTTGGGAAAAGTTAACAGCAATTAAAGTAAAGTCTGGAGGATGGAAGCACTTGGCTTTAATAAAACTGGCAAGTTTGTTAGGGCATTACAACCTAAGAGCTCTCTTCATTATATGTTTCCCCCTCTTTACTGAAATTCGTGTTTTACTAAATTGCTCCTTTGTGTTTAATTAAATCTGTTTTTCCAGCTCATATATGTTTGAGATATGAATGTTGAACCTAACCATGTAATTCAAAATGATAAATAGATGCTCATAAGAGAATATCTTATGATAATTAAGCAGTTCGTAAATGCAACCATTAGGTAAATTTTCTGTTGCTCTGTCTCATAGACTCATAGACTTTAAGGTCAGAAGGGACCATTATGATCATCTAGTCTGACCTCCTGCAAAACGCAGGCCACAGAATCTCACCCACCCACTCCTGTAACAAACCCTTAACCTATGCCTGAGTTATTGAAGTCCTCAAATTGTGGTTTAAAGACCTCAAGGTGCAGAGAATCCTCCAGCAAGTGACCTGTGCCCCACACTGCAGAGGAAGGTGAAAAACCTCCAGGGCCTCTGCCAATCTGCCCTGGAGGAAAATTTCTTCCCGACCCCAAATATGGCGATCAGTTAAACCCTGAGCATGTGGGCAAGACTCACCAGCCAGCACCCAGGAAAGAATTCTCTGTAGTAACTCAGATCCCACCCCATCTAACATCCCATCACAGACCATTGGGCATATTTACCTGCTAATAATCAAAGATCAATTAATTGCCAAAATTAGGCTATCCCATCATACCATCCCCTCCATAAACTTATCAAGCTTAGTCTTGAAGCCAGATATGTCTTTTGCCCCCACTACTCCCCTTGGAAGGCTGTTCCAGAACTTCACTCCTCTAATGGTTAGAAACCTTCGTCTAATTTCAAGTCTAAACTTCCTAATGTCCAGTTTATATCCATTTGTTCTTGTGTCCACATTGGTACTAAGCTTAAATAATTCCTCTCCCTCCCTGATATTTATCCCTCTGATATATTTATAAAGAGCAATCATATCTCCCCTCAGCCTTCTTTTGGTTAGGCTAAACAAGCCAAGCTCTTTGAGTCTCCTTTCATAAGACAGGTTTTCCATTCCTCGGATCATCCTAGTAGCCCTTCTCTGTACCTGTTCCAGTTTGAATTCATCCTTCTTAAACATGGGAGACCAGAACTGCACACAATATTCCAGATGAGGTCTCACCAGTGCCTTGTATAACGGTACTAACACCTCCTTATCTTTACTGGAAATACCTCGCCTGATGCATCCCAAGACCGCATTAGCTTTTTTAACGGCCATATCACATTGGCGGCTCATAGTCATCCTGTGATCAACCAATACTCCGAGGTCCTTCTCCTCCTCTGTTACTTCCAACTGATGTGTCCCCAATTTATAACCAAAATTCTTGTTATTAATCCCTAAATGCATGACCTTGCACTTTTCACTATTAAATTTCATCCTATTACTATTACTCCAGTTTACAAGGTCATCCAGATCTTCCTGTATGATATCCCTGTCCTTCTCTGTATTAGCAATACCTCCCAGCTTTGTGTCATCCACAAACTTTATTAGCACATTCCCACTTTTTGTGCCAAGGTCAGTAATAAAAAGATTAAAGAAGATTGGTCACAAAACCAATCCCTGAGGAACTCCACTAGTAACCTCCTTCCAGCCTGATAGTTCACCTTTCAGTATGACCCGTTGTAGTCTCCCCTTTAACCAGTTTCTTATCCACCTTTCAATTTTCATATTGATCCCCCTCTTTTCCAATTTAGCTAATAATTCCCCATGTGGAACCGTATCAAATGCCTTACTGAAATCGAGGTAAATTAGATCCACTGCGTTTCCTTTGTCTAAAAAATCTGTTACCTTCTCAAAGAAGGAGATCGGGTTGATTTGGCACGATCTACCTTTTGTAAAACCATGTTGTATTTTGTCCCAGTTACCATTGACCTCAATGTCCTCAACTACTTTCTCCTTCAAAAAATTTTCCAAGACCTTGCATACTACAGATGTCAAACTAACAGGCCTGTAGTTACCCGGATCACGTTTTTTCCATTTCTTAAAAATAGGAACTATGTTAGCAATTCTCCAGTCGTACGGTACAACCCCTGAGTTTACTGATTCATTAAAAATTCTTGCTAATGGGCTTGCAATTTCATGTGCCAGTTCCTTTAATATTCTTGGATGAAGATTCCCCGATTTAGTCCCATTAAGCTGTTCGAGTTTGGCTTCTACCTCGGATGTGGTAATATCTACCTCCATATCCTCGTTCCCATTTGTCATCCTACCATTATCCCTAAGCTCCTCACTAGCCTCATTAAAGACTGAGGCAAAGGATTTGTTTAGATATTGGGCCATGCCTAGATTATCATTAACCTCCACTCCATCCTCAGTGTTTAGCGGTCCCACTTCTTCTTTCTTTGTTTTCTCCTTATTTATATGGCTATAGAACCTCTTACTATTGGTTTTAATTCCCTCTGCAAGGTCCAACTCTACATGGCTTTTGTCCTTTCTCACTTTATCCCTACATGTTCTGACCTCAATGAGGTAGCTTTCATTGCTAATCCCTCCCATCTTCCACTCCTTGTAGGCTTTCTGCTTTTTCTTTATCACCTCTCTGAGATGCTTGCTCATCCAGCTTGGTCTACAACTCCTGCCTATGAATTTTTCCCCCTCTCTTGGGATGCAGGCTTCTGATAGTTTCTGCAACTTTGACTTGAAGTAATTCCAGGCCTCCTCCACCTTTAGGTCCGCAAGTTCTTCAGTCCAATCCACTTCCCTAACTAATTTCCTTTAATTCTTTAAAGTTAGCCCTTTTAAAATCAAAAACCCTAGTTCCAGATCTATTTTTGTTTATCCTTCCATCTAGTTTGAACTGAATTACCTCATGATCACTTGAACCAAGGTTGTCCCCTACAACCATTTCTTCTATGAGGTCCTCACTACTCACCAAAACCAAATCTAAAATGGTATCCCCTCTTGTTGGTTCTTCCACTACTTGGTGAAGGAATCCATCAGCTATTGCATCCAGGAAAATCTGAGCCCTATTATTATTACTAGCACTTGTCCTCCAGTCTATATCTGGGAAGTTAAAGTCTCCCATGATCACACAATTCCCATTAGTGTTTACTTCATTAAAAAGATTAAAGAGGTCTCTATCCATATCCATATCGGATCCTAGCGGTCTGTAGCACACCCCAAGCACTATCTCAGGGGAGGCTCTAGTAGCTTTCTTCCCCAATGTGATTTTTGCCCAGACAGACTCTGTCTTATCCATTCCATCACTTCTTATTTCTTTACAGTCTACCTCATCATTGATATACAATGCTACTCCACCACCTTTGCCTTTATTTCTGTCTTTCCTAAACAGCACATAGCCTTCAATACCTATACTCCAGTCATGACTACTATTCCACCATGTTCCTGTTATCCCTATAATATCTGGTTTCACTTCCTGCACCAGTAGCTCTAGTTCCTCCATTTTGTTACCTAGGCTCCTCGCATTAGTGTACAAACATCTTAATTTTTGCCGTTTGGCTTCATTGACATTCTTTACCCGATTAGGCACAGACATTCTACCGCCAGTATCACCTGTTAGACTGGTATCTACACTACCCTTCCTCCTTATGTCCATTCTCATACCCACGGCTGTATCCTTTCTTACTTTGTTTTCTTCCTTCTCAATGTTAAATTCCGGCGTGGAGATTACCTGGATATCTCCCAACCATCTCCCCCAAATTCCTAGTTTAAAGCTCTCTTAATCAGTTGTGCCAGCCTCCATCCTAGAAGTCTATTTCACTCCTTACTCAGGTGAAGTCCATCGCGAGAGAACAGTCCTCTGTCCATGAATGCTTCCCAGTGGCCATACATCCCAGAGCCCTCCTTATAGCACCACTGCCTGAGCCATCTGTTGACCGCCATAATCTTGTCACACCTTTGTTGCCCTTCTCTAGGAACAGGCAGAATCCCACTGAAGATCACCTGAGCCTCGATTTCCTTAAGCGTCTTCCCCAGCCTGGCATAGTCTCCCTTGATACGTTACAGCCAGATTCTCGCTGGATCATTTGTTCCCACATAAAGGACAATCAGCGGATTCTTTCCCGCTCCCGTTAGGATCCTTTTCAGCCTCAGGTCCACATCCTGTATCTTAGCACCCGGCAGACAGCACACCCTTCTGTTCTCCAGATCAGCTCTAGTTACAGGCCTGTCTATTCTTCTCAGTAAGGAGTCCCCAAACATGTAGACCTGCCTTTTCCTGGTGATGGTGCGATTCTCCGGTCTATCCCCTGATCCCACTGGCTGCAAGTCCTCTCAATTTCTATTGTCCCTTGCAATCCTCCGCAACCCATCCCGTATCTTCCTGGGGCTCATATTTGGTGTTATCTCCATTGACTCTTCCCCTCTTCCTATAGGACTAGCTGCTCTTCTCTTCTTCCTTGCCCTCTCACCTTCAGCGACCACCTGCTGTGCCCCTTCTTCATTTTCCAACTCCGCAAACCTGTTCCTGAGCTCTATTTCTCCTTCACTAGTCCGTCTTTTCCTCTGCCTGGTTCTCTTAGTCACATGCTTCCACTGTCCACTTTCCTCACCCAGCAGTCTCCCCTCAGAATTCTTTGGTCCTGCTTCCATCTGCAAGTCTGAGCTTTTTCCTTCAGCCTCCTCATGTCTTTGCTCCATCATCTGCTCGAACCCCCTTCTAAACTCAACCAGAGTTTCCACCTGCATCTCCAATCCTCGGATCTTTTCTTCCATCAGCTCTATCAGGCGGCACTTCATGCAGACGAAACTCTTTTCAGATACCCCCTCCAGGATCATGTACATGCTGCAGCTTCCACATCCAGTCATCCTCATTGTGTCTTCCACTGCTGCCTCTGTATCGGTCATAGCCTTCCCACCTAAAACCTGTTAATCCAGGAAAAACAAAACAAACCACCACCACCCACAGCAAAACAAACCCCCAACTGTCATTCAATAAACTTATTCTTTCTGGAAAGTATAAAAGCAATGTCACTTTTCAAGGAATTGTGGGATTATTTCTCACATTTTAGCTGCTTTTTTTCAAAATACAAATCGTGTAAGGGTAGATTCTTCCAAAATCCCCAAAGAAAAGAATAAAGTTCTATATAGGAAAACATGACACAATTTTTAGATCATTTTTGTTTACACATATTGGAAAGGTAAACTGTGTGCATTTGCACACTGAGTTTGTAAAATTTAAGTAAATGCTTTCTTGCTTAGACACTGGTATTTTGTTAGGGTAGGCCATTGAGCAATAGTAAGAAATTGCTTGACTATATTAAAGCTGCCACAACAGCCTTCAAGGGATACTTGACTAATAAACCAATACAAATGAATGCACCAGGAAGCAAGATGTTCTGAAATGTGCTTGATCCAGGAATGTGGCATGTAGATTTATACAGTGCTGACCTTTTTGTTTTCAAGGAAACCTATATCAAGTGCAGTAGAGCATGTCTTTATTGCCCACCTAAAGTCATGCATTGTTGTTTGAATATTTATAGACGCAGATGAATAGCTCCATCTTGCTAAGTCCTCTCCCAGAGGAAGCCAGTTAGCATTTTGTTTTTTCAAAAACAAGTTATTCCAAAGCATTCTGTCCTTTTTATTCTGCTTTATTCTTCTCTCAAAAGTTTTAGTATTTCCATTCTTCTCACGTAAGAAGACTGAAAGTCTCATGATAAGCTCAATTCCCGCCCTCGCCCCCCCCGTCCCCCCCTCCCCCCAGCAAATAAATGCATCAATCTCTTCTCTACTGGGCTTAAATGTTTCCAAATTGGTTCCTGCTGTGTTTTTATAAAATGCTTTAATTTTCAATATCATGTGTGACATCAAATGCATGCAACTGGTTATTTTTTCTCAAGTAACTTTTTTCTAATCTTGTTATTGTAAACCGTGTCTTGAAGCTGGTAACTAAGTATATTTAGGCATGGTTTGAAATTCTGTTTCTGCTTTCTTTGAATATTTTATACTTAACATAAATGAAACAACATTTCTTTGGTATTGAATCTTGGGTTATAATCAGCTATATAGTGTACGTAACAGTAAGATTAAAAGCATAAAGGTAAGTGATATATTCTGAGGCAGTGGTTCTCAACCTGTGGCCTGTGGGCCACTTGCGGCCCAATCAGCATACAGCTGTGGTCCATGTGACAGCCTCAGGGCCATACCTGTAGTTATGTATATATATTGTGTGGCTGCAGCCCAAATAACACATAAAGAGCTGCAAATGTGGCCAACCCAAAAATGGTAAATAGATTGAGAACCACTGTTGTAAGGGATTATTCTGTTCCTGTTCTGCCTTCATACTTCAAAAGCTGTCACAATGTAACCATGGTATTTTGGGTATGATCCATCTCCTGTCTACTTCATTGGGGTCAGAATCATATCTTTGATAAGAATGTTGTATTGAACTATTCAGTGGTAAAATAATTGAACTGTAATATGTTACGAATAGTGTGTTTTAGGATTTTTGTCCTTTAAATATTTTTTTGTTTTAGTTAAAACAACAGACTTAATTTAAATGCAGTTTATCAATATTATTATATTCACAGGTTAAGATGTCATGTTGTAGAAAGTAGCAAGCCTTCTACTCTGACATTAAAAGAGAATTCATTTAATATTCCTACAAAAACCAATGAAGATTTACACTTACAGGTAAGAGAGTATTCTTTCATACAAAATGATCATTGAACAGAATTATAGATTAATAGCTTGCCGCTATAAATGGCAGTGGAAGATTTAATGAAATAGTACAAAACAAGTTCAAAACTGAAAATATTTTCAATGGAGGAATTGAATGCTTCAGAGTAACTGTAAACCAAATACAGTGACATAATTATTTTAATTATTCTTGATATAATGAACTCTGCTACATTTTCCACTTCCAACACACTACTCTCATTCCTTTTATATGTATTACATACCTCAAGTAGTAGAATTGCTAAGTGTCCCTATCTGTCGATTAGTAAAAAAGTGTCATTTTTATATACATACATAGACATATCTATCTATCTATAGATCAAGATAGAATTGCTTATACCTCTGAAATAATATCTTCTACAGATGTGATCCAAATTATGGGAGCACACTGTGATAGAGGAATTCTTGAAGATTTTTTGTGTGTATCTTATAAAATATACTGTTGGCTAATTTAGTATTGTAACTGCTTCTCAGAGTTACCTACAGCTAAAATCACTAGAGATAGGAGAGTTCATTCAGTAAAAAGCTGTTTAATATCATATAACCTATTTTTCTTTTCAGCTAATTCAATTATTACAGGTTAATAGAAGACTTCAAGAGCAGATTGATCGCTGTGTCTGGTTCCAGCAGCTAATAGTTGTATTAGCATTGTTCTTAGTTGCTATTGCTGCCTTTTGCTTCTACCTGTCGTACACTCAGAGATGCTAAACAGCAATGCTTTGCACTACACGTGCTGGCTGTGTTAATCAGTTTGAAAAGAGAGATAATGCAATGCTGCTCCATTAAACCCTGAAACTACCAAAAATGAGAGAGGTCTGTGCTGTAAAGTACAAAGTTGAGTCATACTATTTGCTTTTAAAAGAAGAAACGAAAGACCAACAAGAGCTCAGAAATTTACTGAAACTGTCTTGACACTTACAGTACAGAAAGAAGAGGATATTAAAAGAGCTAGGAGCTATGTTCACTGGACAAGTTATTGAATATTACCAAACAGAAAAGATGACTAAATGTAACAATATACCGTAACTTAAAATTGCATAGAATATATTATTTTTCTCTTTTTGGTTGAAGTACTTTAAATGTCACCTTTTTAGTTTCATTCATGCTCATGCATACAGAATATACTAAAAGGTGCAAGCAGGCTGCTTACATTTATTTTAAAAAATAACCTTTTTTTTACAGAATTAAAGTTGTTACATAGTACAGGTTAGATTTTTCTTACATATGTGTGTATGTACATAGTGTGTATGAAAATAGGGAGACATGAGCCTATAGTACACAGTAATTAGATGGTCGTTCTTTTTGAAATTCAAGAACAGCATCCTTATCATGGTTGTCTTTATTTTTGTTTTTTTCTGAATGTAAAATTATTGTATAAATATTTCATGCCAAACAGTATACACAGTACATCAGTTTGTAGCCATATTCCCCAGAAAAAATGCCTGCTATAATTCCGAAGACATTTGATAAAAATACTTTTGTTGAGACGCTGTCCTAATTAATTATAGATATTTTGTTTTATTACATTTTCCTACTTTAATGTTTACTAATTTCACATTGTTGTGGAAGGAACTCTTTATACGAACTCCAAAGCAACATGCTGTTAAGTAGGTCAGCAATAGTCAACTGCATGATTCATATAAAAGCTAAAAATCAATGCAAGAAACATTTCTGAGAGATGTGCAATCATTCAATCATGCATGAAGATTTGGAAGAAACAAGCCAGATCAGGAAAAGATTGGGTATATTAGATGGACTATGAAAAATACAGTATCTGCTGCTTCTTTGAAAGCATTCTAGGAATGGTATATAAAATGAGTGAGAATTTATTCTAGCAAAGATTCTTTGTACTCATTTCTGTAAATATTTATATTGAAATGATCTAAAAATTAAAAGCCTAAAAGGAGACATGGTATCTTTCATAAATTTTTAAGTCCCTCCTGCCCTCCCTCCCCCCCCCCTTTTTTTTTTTTTACTGACCATTTATAATAAATGTTTGAAACTTAAAACTGAAATCTGGTTCCCGTTTTCACCACCAATTGGCTTGTCCGGATAAGTCTCTTCATTAGTGGCTTTGATTTTTTTTAATCGATTAGAAAAGATCATTGCAGAGTTCATGTTATATTTTGAATGTACTGTTCCCCCCCAAAAAAACAAATTTAAGAGGGAAAAAAGCAGGACAAACTGGGTGTCAGTGTCTCTTTAATGATTATAGGTGTGGCATCATTGACATAAAGTAAAAGAAAATTGTTTAAAAAAATTTGATCAGTATTTGATTCTACAAAATTGTAGGTAGTGAACTAATAGACTAATTCTGATGAAGCAGAATATCAATCCAATAAGGTTACTGAAAATTTACTATATAAATGGAAAGCTTCTGCAGAAATACTTTTGTACTTGGTGAGCTATACTGAATTAACTCATACTTCACATTATTGTATCACAATGTTCTCTTAATTTTTCATTATTCTGGGTTTTGTTCAGCTTGCTTTCTGCTGTTCTTTTATTTTCTATAATATTTAATACATTCAAACATAGGTTACCATTAGCCATATTGTTTAAATTATTTTCCTGTACTTCAGATTCCAAATATTTCACTGTCAACAAAGCATTTAATGGAACATCCTCTGGAAAAATAATCTAGAGTTCTGGTAACATACAGTAATTTGTAAATTAGAGACAAGTTTTACTAACTCTGTTTATAAAATGCTTATCACTAATTTTGACTGGATATAGTAGCACTTTATTGTAAAATTGCAAAAAATATATTCTTAGAATCTTTGCCAATATAAATATTCTAATGTTCTGGTGCTTTCATATATTTTCAGTATTTTTAATACTATGTTAGTATTTACTTTGTATAATTGATCAGATGAACATGTTTTCTATTTTAATATGTTTTAGAGGAATAAATGCACTTGTGAAATATAAGGAAAAAATGTGGCATTTACTGTTCAGAGTCTTAAAAAATTGATTATCGAGTTAAAAATCTGTGGGTTTTGCGTTAGGAGTTTGTCCTTTTAGGGTACAGTTCCTAGCACAATGGGACACCAACCTAGCAATGGCCTCTAGGTACTAGGTTTACCGTGTGTGTGTGTGTTTGTAATATACACACACCACGCACACAGTCTTGTTAAAGCTAACTAGAATTTCAGTACCATATAGCATATGAAGATATAAATGTAATCCAAAGAGCATAATGAACCACAGAATAATTTCACTTTTGGGGCTAGGTTTATTTGGTACTTCCTCCGTGCAAGGGGCTGGACTTGAGGACCTCTGAAGGTCCCTTAGTGTCGTACATTTCGATGATCACGCAACATACAATTCTTCTTTGAGTAGTGTCCCTATGGGTGATCCACTTCAGGCACACATGTGCCTCTTGAGCCTTGATTGGAAACTTTCAGCTAGAAGTGTCTGTTTGGCCCGTGCATGTTCCCTATGCCTCCTCATGCCGGACACCGAGGCTATATAGGGGTGCACGGGTGATCCGCCCTCAGTTCCATCTCAACTGCCTCGACCTGAGACGGAGACTTAGCATGTCTGCCTTGAGCATGCCTCAGCCTTTCTAATTTTTCCCTAGTGTTAAGATACTTAGTCTAGTAGTTGGTGGTAGTTTGTGTAGTTATAGTTAATTAGTTTTTATATGTGTTGAGGGATTAGTTTGTTCTCCTCTCCCTTTTCCCTCTGGGAGACTCGTTTTGGTGGCAGAGAATGCCCGGCTTGCCAGCCTTCAAACGCTGCCTCTCCTGCCAAGAGGCTATTCCTGTAAGCATCAGCCACTCTAAGCATGTCCATTGCTTGGAGGAGTCCCACGTCTCCCAGAAGTGAAACTTCTGCTTGGCCCTCCTTTCTAGGGAAAGGAAGAACAGGGAGATCAATTAAAGACTGTTCACGATGAAATGCTCCCTGTGACCAGAACCAGGTCAGGAGATCCTCTCCCCTACACACACCGTACATCTGGCCCCAGACAGATCCAGCGCCCCTTCTACCTTGGGGCATGCTTCGTGTAAGGAAGGGAAAATTTGGGGGGCTTCTGGGAAGACTCTCAAAAAGAGGAGTGTGGACTCACTCCGGGGAACCAGCTCCAAAAAAGATCAGGTCCCCAGCCAAGTCTATGGTCTTTGAAGGTACCGTTGAGACCAAGGACTCCTCCACTGTTACGGGCTAGCTGTGAAGCCCCAGAGCTCTGAAGAAAAGAGACATCCCTTCAATAGGGCCCCAGTAGGCTCTATCAGTAAGAAGAACAGTCATAGGGCACTATTGAGTTTGGCCCAGTCATTGATATAGACCCAGCCTTCCATACCATTGCAACCCTTATCCCAGCCATTGACATCGATGCAGTCTATCCAGCCACCCGTACTGGTGCATTTGGCATCGAACAAACGACGCCCATCTTCAACTGCGGTGTTGCCATCATCTTTACCATCAACTTCAATGACCATGGCCTCAGCTACCACATTAATGCTGGATCCTTTCTCAGTACCGCACGAATCCTATACTCTAAGGACCTTTTGGTATCGGATGAACTGGAGTCTTTTTGCTTTTTTTATGGGTACAATGTGGCTTTCAGTGCTGAGACCTTGTGTCCAGGCTACTCTCCTCCGGCACTGCAGGACTCTGCACCATTTTCAATGGGTGCCCTCCCACCATAGGATGATGTGAAGAAGGAAACTTCTAAATGGTGGGATTCCCCAACGTACCCCTTCAGGAATACCTTTTCAGCTTGTCAACAGGGAGCATTATACTGGTCACCAACAGTGGTGGAGCCAGTGCTGTATGCCACCTCTACTTGCTGTAAATTGACAGCAATTTACCAAACCACTGGTAGTGTCTTATAGGGAGACCAGGGTTATGCAACCTTCACCTTGCCAACCAGCCTCATCACAGGAGACAGTTGAGGAGCAGGAGGCTAGGCGGATGAAACTCCAAGTCGTCTTTGTTGGCAGACGAGGCGGTTATGCCTCCATCACCTTCCATTGCTGACAACTTCAGACAATTTCAAGACCTCATTAGGAGGATAGCTGCCACTCTTCAGATCCCTTCAAAAAGGTCAAGGTTCCACAATACGAAGTGCTGGATATCTTGCAGTCAGCAACACTCTCCAAAGTGGCGCTACCTGTCAGTGAGGCTAAAATGGTGTGGCAAACACCTGCCACTATTCTGCCCCTCCCCCCCCCCCTTGTAGAAGGGTGAATAAAAAGTACAATGTTCCCCCTCTAAAGATTCTGACTCTTTGTTTTTCTATCTCCTACCTAACTCATTGGTGGTGCATGCAGTAAGTGAATGGGGTAGACAGCATTTTTCTAGGCTTATCCCTTACCATAAGGACTAAAAAAGGCTGGATCTCCTATGGGCGAAAGTCCTATTCATCAGCAACCCTGCAATTTTTTATTGCAAATTAGCAGGCGATCATGGCTAAATACAACCTCACCAATTATAACAGTCCTGTGACCTTTTTTGAACAATTGCCACAAGAACACAGGGAGTAGTTCCAGTCTGTGGTCTCTGAGGGCCAATTAATAGCCAGAACTGCTCTTCAAGCATCCTTAGATGCTGCGGACACAGCTGCCAGATCCATCTCCACAATGATAGGCATGGGGCATCATGACTCCAGCTCTCAGGGTTTCCAAAAGAGGCACAGAACACTGTGGGGGACCTCCCCTTTGACAGTCATAAACTCTTTTAGGAAACCATGAAGTGTCCCTGCACATACTGAAGGACTCGAGAGCTACCTTACAATTCCTGGGTATATATACACCTACAAATAAGAAGAGTTTTAATAGGCCACAGACTGCCCAGAGGTCACGTTCTGCTGTTTTCTGGATTCCATAGATCCTCTGCACCCCCCCAGAAAGAGACAGATTCCAGAGAAAAAGAGCTGCTCAACCACCCTTGGCCACCTAGGTCTTTCTGTACCTCGACAACTAGCTGCTCAGAGGTCTCTCCTACAAAAGTAGTGTTATCCATCCACATGGCCCTTGCTCTGTTCCAGGAGTTGGGCCTGCAGCTGAATGTAAAAAAAATCCACATTGACACCTGTACAAAGGATGCAGTTTGTAGGGGCATATTCGGACTCATTGACAGCCGGACCCTACCTTTGTTTGGGCACTTTAGGACATGGCAGCTTGCACCTTTGTGATGGATTACACAAGGCTGCATTTTTTATGCTTCCAATGTTGGCTCTGATCAACCTACTTCCCAGTCAGGGATACCCTGGACAGGCTGTGATGGTTCCCCTGCAAGTAAAAAAAAAAAAAAAAAGAACTCCCTAAGCTAGTGCAAATCAGTGTCTGTGTGGGCATACTTTTCTGTTGCCTGACCCATCAGAGACTTTAACAACCAATGTATCCTTGTTAGGATGGGGAACTCATCTCAATGCCATCACAATTCAGAGCAGGTGGACAACCCAGGAAACAAATCTACATATCAATCTATTTCAGGGCTGTCCGGAATGCTTGCAGTCATTTTTTACCCCTCATCAAGGGCAAATCAATCAGAGTCATGATGGACAACATATCCTGCGTGTTCTACATCAACAAGCAGGGAGGAACAAGGTGCCCCATGCACGTAAGCAATGAAGCTATGGAACTGGTGCATAACCCATCAGATCTGTATTCCAGTTGTCCACCTCACAGGCATTTGGAACGCCACAGCCAATGCCCTCAGCAGACACTTCTCACAGTACTACGAATGGGAGTTGGACACAGATTCTCCACAGCATATTCCAAAGTTAGGAACTGCCACAGGTTGACCTTTTTGCTTCCTCAGAAAACAAGAAATACCCTCTTTTCTCCTTGCCACTTCTTGGGAGACACCTTCCTTCTATGTTGGAAGGAAGGGTTTGTTTTATGTTTTTCCCCATACACCCCTAATTCTACGGGCCATAAACCAGATCAGACATGAGAGCCAGAGTCACCCTTATAATGCCTACCTGTCCAAGACAGCCATGGTACTCATACTTGCTTCACTTCTCTAACTGCCATTCAAGCTTCCAGCCGTTCCTCATCACCTATCTCAGAATGCTTTATCCCAGCCTAGTGGTTCTGCATCTCAGGGCACGGTTCCTCAGTGGTTCTGTGGTTAGAGGCTTCCTGCTCTGTGGAAGTACAAGAAGTGCTACTAAATAGCACAGACATCAACCTGTAGTACTTACCTTCAGAAATGAAAAATATTCTCTGGTGTGGTCATTGCTCCCACTGGCCTGTTCAGTTCTGTTTCTACTTATCCTGGATTACCTGTTGGATCTGAAGAAATCAGGATTATCCATCAGCTCAACTAAGGTACATTTGGCTGCTATATCAGCCTTTCATCCCACAGTGGAGAGATACTCCATATTTTGCTCACCCAGCATTTCTAGATTCATTAAAGGTAGGGCTATCTGTACCTCCACATTATATAGCCAGCCCCAACCTGGGACCTCAACCTGGTTCTTAATCACCTAATGAGACCTCCATTCGAACCAATGGCAAATTGCTCTGTGCTCCATTTATCTATGAAGATTGTCGTCTTAGTTGCCATCATGTTGGTCCATAGGGTCGGGAAAATCAGGTCCTTACTGGTGGATCCCCCCCACTTTTACAGTGTTCTTCAAAAATAAGTTCTCCTACACCCACAGCCTAAATTCCTACCAAACGTTCCACTGGATTGCCACTTTAATCAATCCATCCACCTACCAATGTTTTTTCCGAAACTTCATAGTTCATAGCAGGAATCCTATTTCCATACCATGGATGTTAGAAGAGCTTTGGCCTTCTATTTTGGCTAGGCAGTTTTAAAGATCACCTAGGCTTTTCATCTTCTTTATGGATCGATCCAGGGGATTCTCTCTCTCTCTCTCTCTCTTCAGAGACTATCAAAATGGATAGCTGGTTGTATTTTCACTTATGAGTCTGCAGGTGCTAACCCCCCACTTAAGGTGACCGCACATTCAACCAGATCTCAGGCAACATCTATGGCATTACTGAAGAATGTACCAATTTCTGATATATATATATATATATATATATATATATATATATATATATATATATAGGGCCACTACATGGGATTCAATACATGCATTTATGAAAGATTACGCCCTTATCCATGACATCAGATCTGATGCAGCACTTGGTTCTGCAGTATTATCTTCAGTTCTGGACTCCATTCCAAATCTCCCCCTTTCTAAGGATACTGCTTGGAAGTCACCTGAAGCAGAGTACCGATAGGGATGGAAGAAGAAGAAACGACAGTGTGTGCATACCTGTGGTCGTCACGATGTGTGTCCCTATGGGCGCTCTATTACTCTCCTCTTTCTCCACTGCTGTGGACTGTTCCTTTGGAGATGTTTGGGTAGAGAACCGAGGGCCATTCACCTGCACAGCCCTATAGAGCCTTGTTGTCTGGCACAAAGAGGCATAGGTCACATGCATGTGCCGAATGGGCACGGCTAGATAAAATCTCTGATCAAGGGCCCTACAGGCACATGTGCACCTGAAGTGGAGCACCCAAGGGGGAACACATCTTGAGCAACCTCAGTTACTGTGCAAGGTGAGTAACCTCTTCAAGCATGTTTAATCCTAAAACAGCATGTTAAACTAACTTTATATGTGTTTCAGCTAAAGACTGTGTACATTTTAGTGTTTTCAGTAGTTTTAAGCTCCTGTGATTTATTTACCCAGGGAAGCACAATTTATTTTTAACTGTTCATTTTGCAGAAGTTCCTACTTTTGAAGCTGAGTAGTCATATAGCACACAATGATCAGGCTAGGTGATTTGAAGTGAGTGGCTTAATTTAAAATAGCACATGATGGCAGGATCATTTTGAGCATTTTCTTCTAAGTTCATATGTATATCTAAAGTTCTGAGCCAAAACACATTTTAGGCGACATAAACCCATGAATTGGTATTAAGTAAATTAGCAAAATGGAGAAAAGTGGGTCTGTGTTTTTCCTTATGTTTTCCTCATCACAGCTAATGCAATGGATTCATGTGCTGCAAAATGCGACAGTTACTAAATGAATCATATATATTCACACTTGGGGAGCTAAGATTAGAACCCTACTTCTTGAGCTGTAAACACTCACACTTGAACTAAAGGAGAGCTCCCTTATTTTTACAAAAGTAGCAAGCCCCTCACACTCTCTATGGGCCAGCTAGTTGAGGGCAGTATTATACATGCGCACACAAACCAGTACATTATGTAGTAGCAACCTAATGATGTATTGGAGCACAGATCTCTTCAGTGGTAATCATGCAGGGATTCAAGATATAAAAGAAGAGTTCTTCCATTCTCTTCTTACCAGATGAAGGACCATGATTTCACCAATGTTGTTGCACAGTATGATTGATGCCTTCTGATCAAGAGACCTGTTTAGTCATGAATGATAGGTAGAATTGTTCTGGTTGAATAAATGAAGTGTGAGACAAGTTGCATTTGGGGTGAAGAATGTGTTAAAAGGGGCAAAAATTAAGACTCCTACCCCCAAAAAATCTTTGATTCAGTGGAAGAGAACATCAGAATAGGATGTCCCTCCTTTCCCCATTGATCTATAATCTTCCATAAACCAGGCTTTCAAGAAAAGGTACTGTCAGAGGCAGATTAGGGGGTTGTGGGGCTCGGGGCCAGAGCAAGTGGGGGCCCCTCCCCACCCCTTCCACCTGCAGTCCCCCCCACCTCTTCCCCCAGTGCTCCTGCCAGAGAGCAGGGTCAGGGCACAGGGGCTTGCCCTGTTCCACCTGCCTGCCCAGTGCTCCTGCTAAGGAGTGGGGTTGGGGCATGGGGGTGCTCCAATTGGCCAAGGCCCCTGGGCCGGGACCCATTGGCCCAGTGGCTAATCCACTACTGGGTACTGTTTGTAATGTCCCCCACTCCCATGGGTTCTGCCCTCGTGTCTGGAACTGGAGATGATTAGCAATTCTACGGTAGTCAAGGCTCATCATAACCCCTGCCCCTCCTCCCTTCTTTCCTCTTACTCTGTTCTCTTATTACATCAACCCACTCCACTCTGCCAGTGATTCCTGCCTTTAGTGCCCATGTATCATTTTCTCCCAGAAACATGTGTGCCTTCTTCTATGCTGCCCCTTATGTGTGGAAAAAACCTTTTCAGAGCTAGCAAACCTCTCCTGCTCTCTCCTGCCAATCTCTCCTCAAAGCCCAATTCTACTATGACACAAGAATGTGCCCAACTTGTATGACCAGGTTGAGCAGCATTTGGAGACAGCTGATTATACTTTGATAAAAGCTTCCAAATGGTTTGTCATCATCAAGTAATACATATTGTTAGCCAGTCTGATTGCTGCTGTTGGTGGCTGGTTGGGTGTGCCATATGAGTCGTCATGTCAGTGTGCCACATGGGGGATTCCCCTAAATTGGGTGAATTCTAAAATGGAAGTGTTAAGGTAGTTTTAGATTAGCTTTGTGCTATCAGAGTTGTGCAGGGCAGGATCTGGCCCTGGAGTGTTATCAGTTCTAGTAAGGTTTGAATTTACTCAGTAATTAGAGAGACCTCAGATCAGTCAGCTTGACTGAGTTTATTAGACATTTAGTCAATTGGTGCATAACAGATAAATTACCAGTCTGTGAGACTGCAGCTAGTGCTCATTAGCTTGCACTAAATTGTCTAGTTGTGCAGTTGGTTTACAAGTTGGCATTCTTACCAACCTGTTTACCGTTTCATTATTATTTCCTCTTTTTCATAGACAATCTTATTTTTAGTATATTATATTCCAATAAATTTCCAACTGCATAATCAAATATCTGTTGTTTACTGATGTCTTATGATGGATTTACCTCTCTCATAATGAAGAGAAGTAAACAGTAAGGTCCCCAAGGATTGTACTGGGACTTGTTCTATTCAACAGATTCATTAATGATCTGGAAAAGGGAGTGAACAATGAAGAGGCAAAGTTTGTAGATGATACGAAATTATTTAAGGTAATGAAGTCCAAAGCTGGCAGCAAAGAATTAAAGGGGGGATCTCACAAAACTGGGTGACTGGGCAACAAAATAGCAGCTGCAATTCAACAATAAATGTAAAGTAAAGCATATTGGGAAAAAATAATCCCAATTACACATATATAATGAGGGATTATAAATCAGCTGTCCCCACTCAAGAAAGATTTTGGAGTCACTGTGGATAATTCTCTGAAAACTTCAGCTCAATGCCCAGCAGCAGTCAAAAAGGCTAACAGAATGTTATGAACTATTAGGAAAGGGATAGATGATAAGACTGAGAATATCACAATGTCACTTTATAAAGCTGTGGTGCACCCACACCTTGAATACTGTGTCCAGTTCTGGTTGCCCCATCTCAGAAAGGATATAGTGGAAGTGGAAAAAGTTCTGAGAAGGGCAACAGATGATCAAGGGTATGGAATGGCTTCCATAAGAGGTGAGACTAAAAAGATTAGTGCTGTTCAGTTTAGAAAAGACATGACTAAAAGGGGAATATGATAGAGGTCTATACAATCAGGAATGGTGTGGAAAAGGTGAAGAGAGAAATGTTGTTTACCCTTTCCCGCAATACAAAAACCAGGGGTCATCTAATGAAGTTAATAGGCAGCAGGTTTAATAAAAAAAAAAGAAGTACTTTTTATACCATACATGATTACCCAGTGGAACTCATTTCCATGGGATGTTGTGATGGCCAAAAGTATAATGGTTGAAAAAGAATGAGATAAGTTCATGAAGGATAGGGCCATCAATGACTGTTAGCCAAGATGGTCAGGATGCATCCGCTTGTTCGGGGTGACACAATCTCTGACTGCCAGGAGCTAGGAGGGAAAACCAAGGGTGGCTCACTCCAACTGTCCTGTTCTGTACACTCCCCTAGAAGCTCTGATATAGGCCCGTGTTGGAGACGGGATACTGAGCTAGATGGATCCATTCGTCTGACCCAAGGTGCCAGTTCTTATGTTCTTTTTGATTAGTACGTTTTTTGTTTTTTGCAAACTCAAGCCTCTTGTCAATGCTCCCCCTCTGCCTTGGAGTCACTCCCTGCTCTGCATATGCCCTCGAAGTACTCTCCCTCTGCTCTCACTTCCATGGGGGCAGCAGGCAGTGGAATGGGGAGTGAGATCTGGGCAGCAGCAGCACGGAGGAAGGCGCTGAAGACAGTGAGTGTACAGTCAGCAGCCTGGTAGCAATCACAGCCCCGTCATGGAGAGGGGCCAGGTGGGGATGCAGGATGGGGCAGGGTTCGAAGGAGTGAAGTAGGGGGGTGGGGGAAGCAGGTGGGGCTAGGAAGGGAGGAGAAGGGGGCTGGAGTTAATACAAAACCAATATTGTTGCACAGTTACAGGATTTTAAAAAGTGTTATATGCACCATTCACACACACACTATATATGTAGTGGTGGGACCCCAAAGAAGACCATGTACAGTTGGTGGGGTGCCTTAGTAAAATATTTGGTAACCACTGTCTTACACCTGTGCTCAGATATTTGCATTGCCTGGCAAATTTCTAGGTGGAATTCAAAGTGCTGGTTATAAACTAGAAAGCCTTAAATGATTTGGAGCCTATTTATCTGGGAGATCCCCTTTCTGTACCATTCAACTACTGTTGAGTTCTGTGGAGGTGCTTGAGCAGGAGCTCTCTAGTTGAATAAACAAGAGGAAACTGCTGGTGAGACATTCTCCATGAGGTTCCTTCATTTTTGATTTCACCACCCCTCTGATCTGAAACAGACTGAATTTCATAACCTCCTTGGAATGCTGGAAGGCCCTTCTATTTCCTCCCAACTGTCTGGGGAGGGGATGGGGGGAGGGGGGGAGGTTTGAAGCTGCCTGGTTACTACTGTATGCTGCTAGTGGGTATTTTACTACTGTTTGCTAATATGGGTTTCTTTAGTGGAGTGGGATGAGCAGTCCATTTTGGTATTGTGAAAGTTAATTAAGGTTGCCCAAACTTTTACTCAGGAGAGAGCACTATCTCATCTATCAAATCCCCATCACCATAATATCTGGTACTCTAGAAGGTTACAAAATACAGCAGCAGCTGCCTGAGGGGCAGTCAGTTCTCTTTTCTCTACCAATCAAAGTCTCTTGATTTGTTTATGATGATTGTTCTACGTCCAGTCACTTCAGCTGTGCAACCTTAACGTTGTGTTGGGACTTGTCGCATTTATACAAGATGGAATGCCTCTGCAAATACTTGCCTATAGCTTCTGCACATATCATATTCTTTAGTCAGCAATAAAACTTTTATTCCTAATTTTACCATCAACCCCTGTTTTGTTTTTGTTTTGCTAACAGAGTATTATACAGAGGTTCTGCCTCCAGTCAAAAATGTATATTGTCACCAACCTCAGGGCAGACTGTTAAGAAGCAGAGTACAAACCCCAAACCAGGTGTGGGTTCTATACTTACATTTCACCAACCCAGTAACAAGTGTGAACTACTCAGGCACTATAACAGCCTTAACATGGAGTCTCAGACAGTTCCCTTGGACATGCCAGTCTATCTTGCCACCCGGACAAGCTGGACTCTGTGATAGATGGACACTATACACCAAATATCACAAAATATTCAGGTCACTGCCAGTCCCAAAGGATCAGTCACTTACCCCAGGTCAACTTGCACCTCAGATCTCACACCAACGACAATGCTTGTAGCCAATCCTATAGTAAACTAA
Organism: Platysternon megacephalum; assembly: GCA_003942145.1. Lineage (NCBI taxonomy): Eukaryota > Metazoa > Chordata > Testudines > Platysternidae > Platysternon > Platysternon megacephalum. The sequence goes on from QXTE01000043.1 coordinate 4,184,568, forward strand.
CAAGAATTTATTAACTAGGAAAAATAAATGAGGTTCTTTACAAGGTTAAAGTAGGTAACATACACACACAAATGAGTTAGTCTTAAATTCCAAATGATAATAGAAACGTCTATAATAAGCAAACTTTGGGTCTTTTAAGGCTAATCCAAGCTAAACAGTTGGGGACTCCTTGCTTATGCTTAGAAATCCTCTCCCCTCAGAGTCCAAGAAGCATACAAATAATCAGTTATCTTTTAACAGGCATTTTCATTACCTTCCCCCCAGCATTCAAGCTGAGGTGGGACAAGGGCCTTAGCACATACCCTCTTCAGGGCTGTGGGGGAAGCAATCAACAAAGTTTTTGTTCCATAGTGGCCCATTTGGATTCAATAGTTCTTCCTGATGGGCAGGAGGTAACACCTCTTGGGGTGAAGTGGTATTTCACACTTGGTAATGCTCCCCTGACGGGGGGGGGGGGGGGGGGGGGTTGNTGTATTTACAGAGCAAACATTTAAACATTACCTTATAACATGGGATACAGATATTATAGGTTGGATCAATACATGCAGCCTCCTACAAGTATTCCATAAAGTCTAAACACATTCTTATAACTCTAATATTGATTTTAACTAAAGTAACCCATGGGTGAGCCAGACTAGTTTCCAGCTATGCATTTGTCAGTGTTCAGTGAGGCCTAGGGGCATTGACATGAGCTGGCACCTGGTCTGCCAACATCACAAAAAAAACCCTATGTATTTAATTCTTCTTTCTTTAGCCCCTGGGGTATCACTGAGCCTTGGCATGATACAGTTGTCACGGATCAACAGGATCTGTGCTATGCCCCAGTTTTTAAACAGGCCCTTGGAAGAACTCCTTCAGTGTGGCAGACCTCCAAGGGGTCCCACTCTTATTTTAAGGTAGGCCATGTGGCCTCTATACGCAGGCTGGGCTCCAGCACACCTGCTTCACCCTGTGAACTCTGCCCAGTGAGTTCCATTGAAATAGACTCTGCTCAGAGACTTGCACACTCTTTGCACCTCAGCAGGTCTTTGCAGTGACAACCAAGCAGCCGTTTCAAAACAGAGTAGGGTTTATTAGCCAACTGGAACACAGCATTGGGAAGTCCATAGGTTAGCATAGGGAAATAAAGGTTAATACAGAGTCCATACTGGCCAAGCCAGTGCCATTGGCCAGCCAAGCTGCCATGGACTCCATTTCAGGCTCTGGCTCTGTGTCCCTTTTTCAGGCCTGGTCTACACTACAGGGTTAGGTCAGTGTAAACTGCCTTTTGTTGACCTAGCTGTGGAAGTGTCTTCACTTAAATTTGGCTCCTGCCAAGGTAAGTGCCTCTCTACATCAATGTAGTAACACCACCTTCCCAAGTGGCATACAGTCCCAGTTCATGTAATGAGGTTGACACAGTGTTGGTGTATAAACTGCGTTGCTTACGTCAACCATTAATGGCTTTCAGGAGCAGTCCCACAATGCCCCCCACTGACACACAAGCAACTTATAACTGCGGTGGCTATATGCTAATGTAAGTTAGGTCAACATAATTCCATAGTGTAGACGTGGCCTCAGTCTCAGGTGAGAAATATCCATCCTCTTCCCAAAAGCCCAGTCTTATCCACTTGCTGTCACCTCTCAGTCTTTTGTTTTCAAGCAGAGCCATGCTGAGTTCACATACCCTGCCTGCTGGAGCTTCCCACTGTTAAGTATTGATTGTTTGATCATTGAGGCTTCTGTTGGTCCATTCTCTCTGGACCCTCTGTTGATTTGGGTTAGTTTGAACCAGTTCTCTAACAGCCCATTCATTCCACCTAGACAGCGAGGTGACACACATGCACCATGTCTCCTGCAGTGCCCAAAGAGCAGACTTAACCCTTTTTTCCCTCACTGGGTAGCAATGCAAAATACAGAGGGAAACTGAGGCACATTTAGGCTTCATAAAAATATTACAGAAAATCCCCACTTTGTGACAGCACTCAATAAGGAACTATGATATTCCTGAGCTGACTTTTCAAAAACATTATGATTCAGAATGCCTCTTTTCTCTGAGCTCTGACTGAGTCTTGCTCAGAAGAATCTCTGCTGACCATACACGTGTGTCTGTGTGTATATGTAAACACTCACTATTTATATATAGTTGGGTGTATAGGTATTGTTTTCTCCTTGCTGGAATCCTGGAGATGGTGTCTAAGTCTTGCTAGAAAGGGTAGGTAGTTCAGTAGGTTAGTGTACTTACCTTTGGAGTCCTCCATTTAAATCCTAGGTTAAATTTAGTTGACTCTCCCTAGTCCTTTTGTGTACCACAAAGTTGCCATGTGATTCAGCAGCTTCTGCATGAGAAGCCAAGGACTAAGATTCCAGCCATTTCCTTATCTTGGATGAGCATTGGGCAAGTTTCCCTGAGAGGGAGCATGGAGAGCGCATCCTGCACAGCATCATTCTCCCTACTGTCAGAGATGACAGCAACTTCTCCTCTAGCTCTGCAGGGATAGAGTTCTGTAGGGCTGGGGGCCAGGGGAAGGAGTGGTTGCAGGAAAGACTCCCATTGGTATTTTTGGGCTTTGGTTCAGGCCTCAAGGGACTTCCAGTGTCACACAGGAAGTCTAGCAGAGTCAGGAACAGAGTCCCAATCCCATCCATCTCAGTCCAGTCCCACAACAACCAGATCCTCCATCCTTTCATGAAGAAAGCTGAATTAAGATTTTATAGTTAAATGATGAGGCGTGCTAACAAATCATGTGTGTGTCATTTTTCAAATAACCTCCATGTGTTTCTTCAGCCCCCAGCTCCTCTACAATCACTTCCAAGCAGTTTCATTTTTGACAGCTTGGAGCCAGCTCTGAACACTTGTTCTCCAAGCCTCAGGGAAAATGTCAGAAATGGGGAACATCATTTAAATAAATACAGATGACAGAAGTAGTGTGAAAAAGAAACACAAACAGAATTTAAGTTTTTCTTTCTTTTTCTAGCATGGCACAATTGGTAAATTGCTAAAAGGAAAAGCAAATCTGTACAAACACCACAGATGTCTCATTAATCTAGTACAACTAGCACATACAGATTGATGCTTAACTCTCTGGCATTAGTGCGTACCTGTAATTCCCATGCCATAATGTTTCTTTATGCACGTTCGTATACACAAAAAACATTGACCATATAAATTCTTATTCTCACAAATCTGCTTTAAACTTATGTACATCTGTTATTTTTCTGATAGCGTGCCAGCGGTGCTCAGTAATGTTCACAGCATGGAAAGGTGTGGTACCTGCCTTGAAGACTTTACAGATCTAAGGACCTGATTCTGCAAAGGGGATCTGTAAATGTGGATCCTCATTCCTGAGATGCTGTGCAGGTCTAAGGGTCCATGCTTGTAGGTCCACAGTATAGATGGCACAGCTGTGCTAGATCTACTATGGGCTAGATTGTGATTTTAGGCACAGCCCTGGGCTAGGGTGGTGTAGTAGTAAGATGAGGCCCTGAGACATAAACCCTTGGTATCAGAGGCCCAGTATGAGGCCCGAGGCCTGAACTGAAGTAATGGTCAAGACATTGCTAACATAAAGCAAAGTTAGGCTCCGAGCCAGAGGCAGGCCCTGCTCACAGAAGTTGGCAAGAGCGTATACACATGTAAGATGAACGTATGCCAGGATGGCACCCACACAGATAACAAGGAACAGGCAGATCCAGTCTAAAGACAGTATAAAAGGACAATACGATGAATAGACAGTATGATGGATAGACTTATTTGTTCGAACCAATCTGCACCATGAGAAAGGCAACACCGTAATTCATAGAGGGGCTGTACCTCAGTGCATTCAATGATGCGAAACCTGTTTGTACCTGTGTATAAGAATGCATCCCTGAGTGGACGTCTTTGTCTGACCTAGGGGGCAGTGGAGAGTCCCGCCACTGACTGAGCCGGTCCATTGTCAGGGGGCACATATTCGTAGTATGTCCTGTAGAGTCTGCAGGGAACTATTACTGTGCTTCGTTTGACAATAAACCTGGCCAGGTGCCTTCGTATCTTATTAGAGTCTGTTGTCATTGGGGGTTCTCTCGGGGTCTGCTGTGCCGGCGATCTGCAGAGCCAGGGCAGCACACAGAGGGAACACACGCACGCAGCCGACTGTTATCAACATTGAACTGAGCAGAGCACCACACCGGTAGCGTCTGACAACAGTGTATAAGTGGGATCATCCCAGGAGTAGCCCCAGCAAGCAGAGATACCCTTCTTGCTTTCTCCTTGTGCCAGATGTGTATTGGCTGTGGGAGAGGAATGCACCATCTGTATTTTATTCTAAACCCTTCCACCAACACCAGTACAATGCAACATCACGGTTTTAAATGCCTATATCTTTCAGCCCCTCTTTACTGGGGCCCAAGAGGAAAAGAGATATCTCTCTCTCTCTCTGGAGCTCTTTCCATCTCGGCATCCTTTCCCTTCCTCTCCCCTCCATAACACTTCCTTACTGGCTTTCATCAGGTTAGCCAACTGAGGGCTAATTAGTTCCTTACATCCCCCAACCTCTCCTTTTGATTAGCTAATTGTACCATCAACCACCAGTGGGGGAACTAATTGAGGTTACAGTGATCAGAGTGCAGACCCACTTAGAGTACTTCTAGCCTATACCCAGGGCTGGCTCCAGGCACCAGCGCAGGCTCCAGGCACGCAGCCCATCAGAGAAATCCGCTGGTGGGCCGGGACAGTTTGTTTACCTGCAGCGTCCGCAGGTTCGGCCGATCACAGCTCCCACTGGCCGCGGGTTGCCGTTCCAGGCCAATGGGGGCTGCGGGAAGCGACGCGAGCCGAGGGGGCTTACCCTGGTGAGCCGTGTGCCAAAGGTTGCTGATCCCTGAACTAGGCAATCATCCATGATAGGGGTTTCCATTTCAAATTTCTCTTAAACCATGTAGCAAGCTTTGGCAGCTACTGCATGAGAAACTGCTAGAGCAAACTGTGTTGGAAAAATTCTGTTGTGGCAATAGACCATCAAGCCAAAATATTCTTGATTTCAAGAAAATGGTAAATCTGGTGTAAAGGCAACTTTCCAGGAGGGAGAGAGGGTGGTCCCATGGTTAGGCCACTAGCCTAAGACTTGGGAAACCTGGGGGTATGTCCTTGTTCCACCACAGACGTCCTGTGTGACCTTGGGCAAGCCATGGAGTCATAGAGTTTAAGGCTAGTCTGACTCCCGTATATCACAGGACTCCAACACCACCTAGCACCTGCACGCTAAACCCAACAACCAAAATTAGACCAAAGTATTTAAATCCACAAGAGATTAGATGATTGTGAGCCAGAGGCACCTTCCGGAGCCTGAGCTCCCCATCTGTAAAATGGGGATTAAAGCACTGCTACCTCGCAGGGGTGAGGTACATTAAAGAGTGAGAGGTGCTCCGAAACTACATTAGAGGGCCCATACAAATACCTTAGGGCATGTCTACACTTTCCTCCGGAGCGATCAATCCAGCAGGGTTTGATTTATCGTGTCTAGTGAAAACCCGATAAATCGACCGCCAAGCGCTCTCCCATCGATTCCGGTACTCCACTGGAGCGAGAAGCATAGGCGGAGTCGACGGTGGAGTGTCAGCAGTCGACCTACCGCAGTGAAGACACCGCGGTAAGTAGATCTAAGTACGTCGACTTCAGCTACGTTATTCGTAGGGTGATGGACTTTTACCAAAGGCAATACTACGCTTTTTTATGTATACATATCCTAAATTAATTTCTGATCTATTAAGAACACAATTATTTAACACTGGCATTGTATGTGAACTGCTGACAAATCCTCACTGAAATGATTCATTGTTCTGAGGAGAGCAAGCAGTGATTCCCACATAGCAGAATAACCCTAAATTGAGGAGGGTGGGTGGGTGTTTGTAGCATTGCTAGACCCAGTCCTGTAAACAATTACTTCAATAGGACTGCTCATGATAGTAAGCACTGTGCTTGTACCAGTGTCTGCACCACTGGGCCATTCGTGGCACATCTGCAGCATCTCTCAATTTGCCCCTTAACTGTTGTTCAACTTGGCAGGATACAAAAGCGTCTATTGTTTGTTGGTCTCTTTTCAAAAGACTGAAGAACACAGGCAGGCTGTGAGCTGAGTTTCATTAAAGAGCTGTTTATTTTATCTGTCCATTTTGCTGGACTCGCCAAGTTCATTTCACTTTAAGACTGCACCTCCTCTCCCTGCTCTTGATGATCCTGATTTTCAGTTTCAGCCCTCTTTGTCTTTCCCTGTTAATGTTATCCCTCCACAAATACATGGATTAATATACACATACATACACACACATTAGTTTTCTTGTATAGTTAATACCGTTATGGCAGGAGTCAACAGGTGGCACTGTTATAAATTGCCAAACAAGTTCTTTTTGTTAGAGTCTGAGCCCTATTCAGTCTTTAAGAAATGCTTGTATTGTTAGTTTTGACATGCAGTTTCTACTGTGGAGCTGTGGCAAGTACCAAGGGAGATTGCTGCCAAAATACTAATACCGGATTCTCAGTAAGCATTTCTGACTCAAAAACTTGCTCTAGCTAGAGAGATTAAAGCAAAAAGCAATTTCCAGCAGAGGCTATTGCTTATATGCTGTTTGACCACCTCTGTTCCAGGACTGGTGTATATGTGTAAATAAACAAAGTTATATTAAAAATATACCCAGACTCCATAACACAGATTTTTCCTACTATGGGAAGCTGATGTGGCCCTGGACATCTGTTACTGGTTGGCAAAGAGGCAATGATATTAATACCCAGTATGTACATATATATCTGGTAGTTTTTTTCCATAGACAAGACTCTCTCCCACTGGTGTCTGCAAATGCAGTTTGCACCTCCTTGCATTATTAAGAGCAACCCTTATGGGGAGCTTGTTTCTGAGGAATGGCAGTTTTAAGTTTTGCTAGCAGCCCCCAAAAAGCCTCTCCATAGAGGTTACACCAGGTATGTACTGAATCAGCCCTTTGGATGGTTGATGAACACCCCTCCCCCACCAGCCCTATCCATTTCTGGTGTGTTGCTGGGTGCTTGCAGACTTCTGAGTGAAAGGTTGATATAAATCTATCCCCAGGGACTTTCTGCCTTAAATCCTTCCTGTTTGCTGTAGTTTTCAAAGTGATTAAGTACAAATCACTTTGATTCTGGTGTTCTAGTCTAGCCCTCACCCAGGCAAAACTCCCTTTGAATTTTGTCAGACAGTCAGAACTGCAGCAGGATTGGACCTGAGGTTCTACTCTGTATGAAGGGTACCATGTAAACATGTATCGCTGTGATAATCTGAGCGCACTGCCTGCTAATGTGAGATTTAGGCTGAATAAACTCTGAGATCCAAGTTTTTAACAGCAGTGCAGATGATTTTTATGGAGTTAACAAGAAGCACCGTCAAGTTGTTATTGCACTGAAAGTAGCTTTAATTATGTATTCAACTTGTAAATGAAGGAAACCCCTAAAAATAAAAAATGAAACAACTACGATGAAACAAAACAAACAAACAAAAATCCAGCAACCTGAATGGGCTCCAAACTATCTTTTTAAAGATAGACTATTTTGCTTCTCCCATCAATGGCAAGCCTACCTCCTCCAATTCCTTCCCACTGCTTTACCTTTAAGTCAGCTTTTCTCCGCAAGATAACTGCGCTATATTTTAGTTTTACCTCATGTTGAACATCTGAATTGGAAGGGAGTCTTTGAGTATAAACAAACAAATTACAGTCCATCCAGTGAGAGTGCACGGAATTGCATTGTTTGGAAAACCTCATACACTCATAGACTTTAAGGTCAGAAGGGACCATTATGATCTTCTAGTCTGACCTCCTGTACAATGCAGGCCACAGAATCTCACCCACCCACTCCTGTATCAAACCCCTAACCTATGTCTGAGCTAGTGAAGTCCTCAACTTGTGGTTTAAAGACTTGGAGGTGCAGATAATCCTCCAGCAAGTGACCCATGCCCCATGCTGCAGAGGAAGGCGAAAAACCCCAGGGCCTCTGCCAATCTGCCCTGGAGGAAAATTCCTTCCCAACCCCAAATATGGCAATCAGCTAAACCCTGAACATGTGGACAAGACTCACCAGCCAGACACCCAGGAAAGATTTCTCTGTAGTAACTCAGATCCCACCCCACCTAACATCCCATCACAGGCCATTGGGCATATTTACCGCTAATAGTACAATTATACATCAGAAACATTAGGGCATCTCCATATTCTCACATTGGTTGAGATGATTCCAATTCAGCACAGTGTACTGTATGTAGACGTGACCATAGAATGGGGGAAACTGTGAATATTACATAATATTTTATTTGATTTCACTGCATTCAAGAAGCTTTGGCTGGTGGTCTGATGATGTAACTGAATACATTTATGTGAAATCATATGGTATATGCTTATTCAACCCATTAGTGCTGTGGCCTGAGCTACTTCCCTATGCTGAATAACAGGCTCAGGTTGAGTATTTAGGAGAGAAGTCAGTGAGTCACTTAGCAAGCTGTGTTGCTGCTGTTATTATTTTTAATTAGTATTCTGGTAGCACCTAGAGGCCCCAGTCAGGATCAAAGCTCATTTGTGCTAGCTACTGTACAGGCATGGTCCCCTGCCCAAGATTCTGGCACCAGAAAATACCCAGGTGACCCATATTACCACTTTCTAAATTCAAATCAGATTTCACAATGGCTGCATTGTGACTAATCCGCAGATTGTCATGTTTTCACTTGGCGTTAGACTGTTTTTGCAGACTGAAATACATTCACAAGCAATAGAACTGGTACACAAATTCCAGCCGCCCCCTTCACCCCAGAATTTTCCCACTGCTGTGATTCATGAATACTGTGATACCAGATCCAAGTATACCACCACACTCTTAAAGCAATACAGACCAGAACCATTCTCAGTGTCTTCCAAATGTATATTTTAATTATTTTTAATTTCTAATCATTCTTTTGGTTTCCCAGACATTTCAATTACTTGTATCTTTTAACACTTCTTCATCGGGGTTGAGGCACTCTTAGTGAAATTAAGCGATTCTCTAATCCTTGCCAGCGTGGGACTGTGCAGTGTGTGATGGGAAGAGTAAAATGTTCAAAAGTGGCTAAGTAATTTAGGGTAAAAAAGCACCTAAGTAAGCAGGCCCCTAAGATCCATTCAAAGTAGGGTGTGACTTTGAATGGATCTTAGGGGCCTGTGTTACTTAGGTGCTGTTTTACCCTAAATTACTTAGCCACTTTTGAACATTTTAACCAGTATCTAATTAGTGATCAGTGACATGGGAAATCTGAATAAAGTAAAAGTTCGTTTGGATTTCAGTAACATTTAAAACATGTTGTGCTTTTTAGCTTTTTGCCGGGATATCATTTTCCAATGCAAATTTTATTTCCCTGTCTGTCAAAAAGCATGCCCCCCAAATATCCCAAAATATGACATATCCTATTAAGAAATCCAAGCGCTGGGTAAAGTGTCTACACAATGACAATTCCTAGTTTTGAACTGAAACATTGGGTGGACTCATTCTGAATTTTATCAGAATTCAAATTTAAAACTGAACACCAATTTCCAATTCATTGTGGAGTGCTTCATTCTCCCAAAACAGGACTCTGCTTCTCCATAAAAGCTGCAACAGTGTTTCTTTTCCCCAGAAGTATATAGTGCACAGTCACTTTAACATCTCGTAAGTCCAAGCTTGTCCTTCCTAAGGCACCAGATGCCATCTCAGATGCTTTCTCTTTTAGCAGAATGACTGAATGGGGCTTTGTCTACAAAAACAAAATTTGTCCCAGTGTCCAATGTAACCTGTCTACATTAGCTGCTTGAACCAACATAACGAAGGGTATGTCAGCCCTGCAATCAGCGGTGTGATTGCAGCTTGGGTGGGCATACCTGCCCAAGTTTTAATCTAGCTAGCATGGCTAAAAATAGCAGTGAAGATGCAGCACCATGGACCGTGGTGTAGACTAGTAATGTAAGTACATATTTAGGGTTCCAGGTGGGCGTGGGCTTGGGCAGTCGGTGCTGAAACCTGCACCGTGCCTTCACTGCTATCTTTAGCTGTGCTAGCTAGATTAAAGCCTGCATTGGTATGCCTACAAGAGTTTCAGTCACATCTCCGATTGCAGTGCAGACACACCCTGAATCAACGGTAGTGCAAGTTTACACTGGTGCAAGTTTTTTTTATTGTTGACAAGCCCTGGGTGTAACAGTTTTAAGCTGTTGACACCCTAACTTGAAAAAGGGACCATTGATCTTAGTGACGGTTATTTGTGTGTTTGTTTGTTTGGGGTTTTTTTGTTCTTGTTTTGTTTTTTGGTGCCAGCCTTTAGATACTTTGGCTGTGATTTTCAGAGGGGCTGAGAACTTGCAATGTCCATTGACTTTATCTATCTAAGATGGTCTGTATGGAACCTTTCCCCATCATAACTGAGCACCTCATAGTTTTTGGTGTGTTTATCCTCACAACTCTCCTGTGAGGTAGGGAAGTGCTAGTATCTCTTTTACAAGAGGAGGCACACAGAGGCTAATTGACTTGTCACACAGGAAGGCTGGCAGAACAAAGATTTGAACCCCGGTCTCAGGCCAAGGCCTTAACCATTGAACCAGCCTTCCTTTCTATTACAGTGAAAGGTACTCAGCACTTCTGAAAATCAGGCCTAAGGTGTCTCAAATTGGGCACCCAAACCCCAGGGACCAGTTTTACAAATATTGTCTTTGGAATGTAAGCACCTAGTTCCCAAGCGATCTGGGCATTCTGATATAGAGTAACTAAACACTGGTAACATTTTGAACAAAGTCTAGCAAAGGTAATATGCAGCCTTTGAACTTCCCCATGTTCCGGATAACAAATATTTACACAAGTAAATTATTTCTCAGTATGCTACCCTACTTCATCAAACTCAGGAGCCTGAGCTTTAATGATTTCTGATGCAATCTTTCAGCAGCAAGCAGCAACTTTGGAAAACAGAAGATGCTCTGCACACTCTGTCTCCATTGCAGCCCTCATGTATTCTTGTTATCAAGATGTATCATGAGAAAGGTATTAAAAATCCCTTTACAGAAGGAATTAAAGAGGCTTTGCCTGCTTATTAAACAGTGCTGTTCTGTAATCCCTCTGTCACTGAGAATTCAGCCTCACGGTTGGCTCTCTTTCTGAGAGGTGCTGTACAATGTGAAGTGCCAGGGAAATGAAAATGTAATCTTTTACAGCTAACTGCCTCCTTTTTTCTTTCAAACATGAAGAAGCTTCCCACCCCACCTCACTGCCCGAACTTTATGGACCTGCTCCTAAACCCACTGAAGCCAATGGCAGTCTTTTCATTGACTTGAGAGGGCTTAAGATCAGATCCTTTATGTCTTTAGACTTTTCAAAGGATCTCATAAGAGCGTCAAGCCTGCACAGAAGAATGGTGAGAAGGGGAGAAAGCAAGTCACCAGCTCCCTGCAGTTTTCTTACTGTAATGTCTGTAAAATCAGCGAAGAATGTTTAACTTCTGTCCCCTGAGAATAGCTGAAATAATGCATTGTGCAAGTGTCACAGTAAGAACTGGGCCTCTAAGTGGTTCAAATAACATCTATGACCCTTGCCTGGGTTTTCTTCTAATGAGGAGAGTAGGAGGTACAAGGTCATGTGACAGCAAGATTATTTAAGGTGTCCTATGACTTAGCTGAGAGAAAGAAATGTGGGGGGAGTTGAATGGACTGAAGAGTTTATTTATAGCCGCTCAAGGAAGAGGATACAGAAGGGAGTTTGGAGAGGGGCTTTAGAGAATTCTGGAGAAGGCCAGAAGTAGTGTGGTTCAGGTTGGATAGCAGCTGACCATGTAAGGATTCTGGAGATGGTTCCCCTGCAGAGAGGGGAAAGGGCAAGGACTTGGAAGAAGTATGTATGAAGTGGCTGAGGAGAATTCTGACAAAGTGCGAAGTGGCCCTGGAAAACAGCAGAACAGGGCAATTTTGTGCATACCGCTGCCCCTGATTTAGGGTCCTAGGGTTGGGGCTCCCCTATGATGCCATTTATGGAGGTAGTACGGAAATCCCTGAGCCCAGGAGAAAAGAATTGTAAAAAAACCTATAGAATTTGCTAAAAAGCTGTTTCATTTGGATTTCTGTTTTTCATTTTTCCCCAAAAGGATAGGACTTTTGCTTTGGCCAGAGGACTAAAGCACCAAATAGACCAAAATCTCCCCAGCCAGTCAGAGGGAAACTGAGGCACAGTAGTAGTCCCAAAAGGGATAATAGCTCTGACGTGTCCTCATTCCATGCTTTAATGATAAGTTATAACCCATCCTTTCCACATTCACTAACGGAAAGTGAGTGAATGACATTCTCGAATCCCAGCATCTTCCACTGAAAAGTGTACTGAAGAGAGAGAGAAAGAAAATAGTTCTCAATTCTTACTTCTACAACTGCTCTACAGTTCTTCCATGTTTTAAAATCATGCTGCCAAAAAGGCAGTCCAATGAGGAAGTCAAATCAACAGTTAGCTGACTATATGTGCCTTAGATACAGTATGGAAACACCCCAAATCTTCTTACATTCACAAGCTCTTATCCAGAGGAGATTTATCGACCACTGGCATCCGTGTTCCCTTTTCAGGTGAGAACACAAATTCTAGATTTAGCTTCAGTGTAGTTCCTTTAAACCATAGACAGTTTGAACCATTAGGAAAAGGATTTGATTTATTTCCCCTTATAGACATTATTTTACGTCTGGGATGTTAAGAAATAACTGTAGCGGTACATAGCTGCAGATGTACCATACACTGTTTGTTTGGTTCATATTCTCAGTATCCTGCTTATCTGTTTTTGTGAGAGTTCCTTAATGTGACCAGCAGGATGTTTTCCTTTAATTTGGTAAGCTCCCAACCTTTGGGGTGGCTCTCAACAATGCCCTTTTCAGCCAGAACTGCTAATTATTCTGCTTGAAGCAATCCCCATTCAAAGATTCTTCTAAGGCCTTTAGAGATTTCCCAAACCCTTTTTACAAGTGGTGAGATCGAGGGATTTTAGCGGCTTTACTTAGTTTTGTTCCAGAGCTCAGACATTCCATGAGATTACTCGGAGATTACTTTTTGTTCAGCATTCACTAAATTGGTGGGGTAACCAATGTTCTCATTTCTAAAGTCTGCCAGTTGTCTCCTGTCTACAGGAAATCTCAGAAATGGGGTAAATTTGTAAAAATAAAATCTCTTTGCTAATAGCTTCCTGTATATATTTACCCAAACTCCATGTCTTATTATCTACTATCTTTGAGACAGTTGCAATGTCTGTCTTTTTGTTTTTCTGGGAATTTTTTTAAAGGTTTTTTTTCCCTTTGAGAATTAGTTGCTCTTGAAAGTGGGAGACTGATGCCACTGGAATTTCGACACTCACAATATTGTGTGCAAAACAAGAAATTCAGATGTTTTTTCCAAGTGTGCAATTAATCACTTTGTTCTCTAATACACTCTTCACTTGTATACCTTCCTCCTCAAAAGGCACCAAAGCACTTTACAAATAATGAATTAATCCTCCCAACGCATTCCAGGTAAGGAGGTATTATTTCCATTTTACAGATGGGAAAAAATGAGGTGCAAAAAGGTTATGTAACTTGTCATAGGGACAAGTGCCAGACTGGATCAGAGCAGGGATCCATCTAGTCCAGTATCCTGTGTCCAACAATAGCCAATACTAGGCATTTCAGGAGAGGGTAAAAGAAATCCTGCAGTAGGCAGTGGTGGACTAACATACTCATAGGTGTGGGAACTAGGAGTGTGGGGGGTGCTGCAGCACCCCCAGGTTTTACATGGGGTCCCGGCTGCCAGCCCTGCACCTGGGTCCCAGCTGCTGGCCCCAGCCTCAGCCCCCTTATCCCTGTCCAGGTCCCCCACTCCCGGAAACATGGCCCTGCTCCCGGCCACAGCTCTGCATCCCCAGTGGCTGGTTTATGCCTGGAAACAAGACAATTTTTATCCCCGGTTTACATATGGAAATGAAGCTATCTAGTGCAACTGAAAGTATTCTCATTATCAGTATAAATGCCCAACCCTTGTTTTTGTTCAAGGGCAAACTGAAAGCCTAAACAGAGACTAACAACAAGTGGTTGTGGTGAAAAACAGCCTGAAAATGTTAAAGACTCTTTGTTTTTCAAATGCAGACTTGTGTTGTGCTCACTTCGAACTTTCATTTACAAACCAGATAGTAAGGCCTTGTCTACACTAGAAGTTGTACCAGTTGTAGCAAAAGCTGTAAAGTTCTGCCAGCATAGTGCCATCAACAAAACTGTTTTGGCAAAGTGTGTTCACACTTGGCTACTTGTGCCAGTGGCTTGTGTCCACATAGCATCAAGTTGTATTGGCAAATGGCATGTTACACCGTGGATAGGCATCCCAGTGTCCTCCATGCTGCCTTTAGGTTCACTGCCTTGTGGGAAATAGTCACTGGGTATTGTGTCCCAGCTGCTGTGCATTGTGGGATACCTGCACACTGCTCTCTCATTCCATTGATGAGCTATCCACTGCAAACAGGGATACAGCACAGAGGAATACTGCACTCTTCTCCACTGGGCGGAGAGGGCAGATGATCGTGTTGCATTTGGAAAGACACAGCATGCAGACAAAGTCAGTTAAGCATGACTAGACAGGGAATGTAGAGGCTATGCTGTTGCAGCTATTCACAAAACAACTGCACGTGGTGGGACAGTGGGTTTGGGCCCGTCCAACTGGCACCAAGCAGTGGGACCAGTTTGTGATGCAAACCAGGGACAACCAGAAGTGGTTCCAGAACTTCTGAATGAGGAAGGCTACATTGTGTGCTGAGCTCACCCCTGCCCTGCAGCACAGAAAAATCAAGTTGAGAGCTGCCGTGCCAGTGGAGAAATGAGTGTGTAGAGAAACCCGCACCCCAGATTGCTATGGGTTTGGCATTAAAAACCAATGGAAGGGGTGATTATCCTTAAGGTATGCAAGGCGATAAAGCACATCCTACTGTGCAGGGCAGTCAGGCTAGGCAACATGCAGGAAATAGCAATGGATTCATTCAGCAGAGCTCCCCTAACTGTGCTGGAGTGATAGGTGGGACCATGTCCCAACTCTGTGCCCTATCATGCCTAGCCTGTGAGTACTTAAACCCAAAGAGGTAATCTCAGTGGTTATGCAGACCTTGGTGGTTCACTGCGGACAATTTACTGACAAGTATTGGGTGATCAGGAAAAGTCCATGATGCCTGGATTTTTAGAAACACTGGACTTCTGAAAACGCTGAAAGTAGGGACTTTTTTCTTGGACCCTCCAATTGACATTGAGGGGATTTCTGTGCCATTAATGATTCAGGGTGACATAAAGCTATATACTTGGTAAGGTGGGCAGATGCATGGAAAGTGTTAACTATTTCCCAAGCAGTGGCCAAATGAAGGTGGAGTGTGTCTGTGGGGCATGGAAGGGAGGTGGAGGTGTCTCATGACAAGACTCGATATCAGTGAAAAAAATATTCCCACAGCTACTGCTGCATGCTGTGCATTGAGTACGATCTGGGAGACCAAGAGTGAGACCCTAATGCCAGGGTGGTCAAGTGTGGTGGACAGGCTGTTTGATGAATTTGAGCAACCTGAAATTAGGTCAGTTAACAAGGCCACTGCCAGGGCAATTCAAGTGAGGGCAGCTTTAATAGCTGACTTTGACAACAGGCCAGTGTTTCTTTGTGACCATTAGTACATTCACTGGTGGGGCACAGTGTTTTTACATTGCTCAAAACGTTTCTGTAATATACATGAATGAATGAATTTTAAGGAATATTTGATTGACGTTTGGAAGATTGACAGTGTATGCATGTAAGCATTAGTAAAATAACTGCTGGTGTATTTCTATACTGAGTAGAAGCAATTTCTTCTGTAGACTTTTAAAAACTGTTGGGTTTTCTTAAAAGTGCAGAAGGGAAGCCTTTTTTGCTATAAGAATTACTACGCTACAGGTATTACAGTGCTTCACGACACACAATACTGTAATACTAGAAATCACAATAAAAGTACATCAACTTTCAAACAACTTTATCAAAAATACAGCCTGCCAGGCATTAAAAAAAAGTCTGATGGCTTTGGTGTTGTAACTTGATACATTTATTTCTGAGGCCTTTTCATCTGTGGCAAAGCCAGAAAGGCTCTGTGGTTATGAGGGAGAAACACAGTGCTGTTGTCTAATCTGTTGCATATGGAAACAAGAAATCCATTTTCTGGGATTATCCTCCCCCTCTTACGTGTTTCCCAATCTAGATGTGCCAGGCGTAGGTCCCATCCTTCATGGAAGTTGAGGGAACAATCTAGCCCTGTGTCTCTTTTGGCGGGTGATGGTGGACAAG
The DNA here is from genome assembly GCA_003942145.1 of Platysternon megacephalum. NCBI lineage: Eukaryota > Metazoa > Chordata > Testudines > Platysternidae > Platysternon > Platysternon megacephalum. The sequence continues at coordinate 4,200,874 of QXTE01000043.1, forward strand.
CTGGAAGGCTTGGGTAAGGCACAACTGGAAGATCTTTTGGAGAACAGGCTATTTATCTCATCATAGTTCTGAACTGAAATCTGGGAGATCCAACTCTACATATTTTCATTTGGCAGGCTGAGATATTCTGGAAACCCTGAGTAAGCATGTTTCTCTACAAGTTCCAATGAGTTCAAATGATCTTGCCTTCCACTGGGCTTGATTCAGCTATATTGACTATTTTCAAGAAAGCTTCTATAGACTTTAGACTAATATTTACCCTCATTTTAAAAGGAACTGATATAAAAGGGAAAATATGTTTAAGATAAGCAGTGCACACCCCTTTAAGCATGTGCACTGATTAGTTTCATATAACACTTGAAATATAACAAAGACACTGTCACATGGCTGGCCCTTTATAGGGAACTGGTCTCATTTCCAACTGTGTCTAGTTATTTACCTCTCAGGTGATGGGCTGGGACGTGGACCAGAGGTTGGGTTAGGTGACCAGGCATCATTTCCTATAAGATGGAGCCTGCTTCATCAGAGAGAGGTCTACGGGTGAAATAGAATTGGTAGTGGACCCACAGAGCTTCCTTTCTCAAACAGATCTGGTGAGCTGAGAGAGATCTGGAGCCTGAGAGGAGAAATCTGCAGAAAAGCACCTGCAGGGCACACAGGGTCAGGGGCACCAGAGAAGAAGTTTTCCACACCAGTCAGAAGGAAAAAAATCTGGCTAGAGATACTTGTAGTGAAGGGGCAAGAGCAAAACCCTTAAGAGAAGGTTAGATGTCCGTGAGGGTAAAATGGCTTGGTGAGCCTGGAGATGAAGGCCAGAAGATTCTACCTTTGAGTTAAAATATTATTTTATGTTAATAAGCCAGAATCCAAGAAGTGGTGTAATTCACAAGAGAGCCTGCTTGCAAATATTGGGAAGCCCAAAAAGGGGAAAACAGCAGGGTCAAATACCAGCTGAGGTAGGACCTTACAAATACAAATACATTTTTCACATTAATATGTATTTCATAGTCTATTTGGTACATCTTCCTTAGCTCAGTAATTTGTCTCACTTGCGATGGGCTCTAGCTTCCCTTATTTAGATAGAACCGAAGATGACATTTATATGAAAAGATTTACCTCCAACTGCACCAGATTCATTTATAATGTAGGTATTCATCAAACTGAAATATCATGCAAGTTCGTCTGAATTTAATACAATGTGTAGGCAAAATAACATACAAATCAAAACACTGAGAGGGCAATATCGTGGCTGTAAAGGTTGTGATCTCTTCTCTTTCAATTTGACATCAATATTTATGAAATCATGCACATCATACTACCTGAATGCATTTGGCTGGGCTATATTTACGTGACAGCTTTATCCAGACACCGAAGTCTCTAAGCACTAAGTAAAAGTGTACAAACAAGTGTTCCTATGTTCGGTACTGCAGGTACAGTAGTGCAGAAATTTGATATTAAAAATGTGCATTTGTAGACTGAAAGCCACTCTGCCCTCTCTCTTCCTTATGCTGTCTTGTTTTGCTGCTTTCTTTTTATAGGTATGGTACAGACAGTCCAAATGGGGAAAAAATTGTCCAGATGAGAAATTGACATGTTTTCGAGAAGGTGCTTGAAACATTCCCTTCCCTGCAAATTCACAGAGCATGGACACTTTGTACCATTGAGTGGTTCAGAAACATCAGGGCTACCATGAAACCACTTTCTGAGAGAGAAGATCCCAGTTTTCAACCCATTAAAGCAGCTGGATTCATAGTTATAAATTCATCTCCTGTAGTAGGTTCTTTCCCTCTGAGGCTAAGATTTTAAAGTGCTAGACAGCAACTGAGGGAGCAATAATTTATCAAAAGGGGAAAACACGGCCAGGCAGAACCCAATGCTCCCAGGATTCAAAGTCCAGCTGGCAAAGTGCCTGCTATATAGTAAAAGAGAGAATTCATCATTTTACTTTGTCTTAACCCCAAACACAGCTTTAGGAGTATACTTAGTGATTATTGCCAAAGGTGATAAAAACAGGAGTGGAGTTTAAAAGGTTTGTGACAGTTACCAGAACCCTGGGCCAGCTCCATGATTAGGTTTTCCCTGAGCTACTGGGGAGGATGATCAGGTGGTGAATTGCCTTCCCCTCTGGGCCTGCTGCCAAAGAGAAAGAGAACGGGTCAGGTTGCGAGTAATGAAGTCCATGACAACACCCTGAAAAGGTCCCCAGCTGTTGGTAATGACAGGGTGAGCCTTAAGCACTACCCCTAAATAAATACAGCTTTATAAAGAACACATGGTTGGACATCTTTTTCTTGAGTAGCAACCAAACCATGGATACCTACGGTGAACTTTAACTTGCACATCACTTTCAGGCCTTTCTGAATGTACTTGCCTGCTTTTACGTCAGGTTACTCAGCTTATCTGTTTAAAAGACATTGTGCTGCTCAATAATTAGCTACTGTTTCAAACGTTCAGATTAAAATCCTGCCATAGCTCTCCCTCAGCTTGGTAGGGCAAGGAGAAGCAGTGGCAGCTGGGTGGAATGCCCAGAGCCCATCTCACTTGTTCAAGGCAAGATGGTTGAGGATAACGTGCTCCATAGCACGGCTTACCTCTGTTCCAAAATGGTGCGGCATGCTTCTCCGTAGCACCTGCTTCTTGACTCCACAGCATGCACGTGGTGTTATGGCATGCCTCTAAGATGTGAGCCTGCACTCACGTGACTATGAAGTGCTGGCAGATGGCCAAGTCTGGCCCTTTTCCTCGTACTCCAGAGAAAAAAAAAAGAATTGTTAGAAAATTCTCAACCAGCTTTACCAATGAGTGACAAGTTTATTCCTTTTTTGCACAACAGCTAGAAGTTATGCCCTACAAGCCCTCTTGTTCTTAGTGTACTAATGTGGAGATGTCTTAGCTTTTTTGTTTCTTAATATTCTATCTTCTTTTCAGATCTCTGCATCTGCGGCATGGATAGCTGCATTTAGCTGCCATCCTTCTGGATATTGTGATACGTCTTTTGCAATGATACGTCTTCCATGTTTTGCTCCAATCTGGAATTTAACTCAAACAGGTTGCTTTGTTCTCAATGGGGTTGGCTGAAGCCCCACCACTTTCATCAAAAATATTCAGGGGGGGTTGTCAAATAAAATTTTTGATTTTAAAAATGGTGAAATTTGACCAGCTCTAATTCACAATGACAGGCTATGTTTGTCTCCGTTCTGTCTCTAGTTTAGATTGGTATTGTTACTTTTCTCCTTATGATGCTTTTTCTCAACAGTAGAGTGGAGGTCTGCCCCAAAATTGCATTTATGTTTGATCATGGTGATTGCACCAGGCTAAAAAAGAATCTAATGTAAGACATGGCCTGTTCTAACTCCTTGTGTGGGGTTTCTTAGTCTTTCCACTTGTTATCTGTTTCAAATTGAAAGGTTTAAAATAATATGGTGAATCAGCACTGTCTAAATTGGGGGTGGCGGAATTAAAGATTAATCCACTAATTTCACACATGAAGATTAGAAAATAAAAATTGTAAATTATGGTTCAACTGGATTATTTACTATATTTTGGAATGGGGAGGGTGAGATTTTTTTTCCCTTTGGGAAGGTATTCTGCCAATGATATTGAGACACTTAAAAATTATTTCCATTAGGCATTTGTTGTTAGTCATTGGAAGATATTGTCTTCTGAACTGTGGCGTGGTCGGAGTTGATCCTGTTGAGCATTGTCAAGCTAGGAATTTTTTTCCCTTTTCCTCCTGAAAACTTGATTAGAACACTTTCAGGTCAAATTAGTGTCCATTAAATGAATTTTTTATCACTTTGGTTTTCGGTTTGCAATCCCATTACCGTTCACTAGATAAACTGATTGTAGGAATTAATTTCCAACAGAAGGAATGAGGATTTACAGAGAAATATGGAGAATTAACTATTTGAATTTGAATTTTTTTTTTTTGCTGAATCAGAATACCAGACAATTCAAGAACTTCTTTTCCTTATAGTACTGAAACACAGCAGTGTCTTTTTGTGTTTGAATCAGTTGTCCAAAAGTGAGCTGTGAGTGAGTGTCTGACTGGAAAATGCTTTTATAATACAGACAAAAGCTTCTTTGGGGAAGTTATGAGATATGTAAGGGAGTCACAAGTGGGGTGCCAGAACTGGGATTAAGACTGAATTTTATTCTTTGTTTCTGCCATTAATGTAAACAAACCATAATGCACCAACTTGCACAGTGGCAGCTGCAGAAAGGTTATGGGACAGACCGGGAAGTGTCTCAGTCACCCATGAATCATTGAAAGCAGGGGAAGGGGAGGGCAGCTGAGTGCACATTTCATAGAGCTGGTTTTAAATTGGCCCTGCAGGGATTAGCTGCTGCTTTCAAGAGTGCTTCTTGGCTGGTTTGACGACATTTAACACTCAATTTGTATAGCAAAAGCTGACCAGGGAGTGCTAAATGGCTTCTAATTTAGCTTTTGTAATAGAAGTATAGTAGACAGAACCTGCCATTAAACATTTAGCTGGGCTGCTGGTTGGTGAGGAGAGAAAAAAAGGAAAAGAAATTAAAAATTAAAAGAAAAAGTCACCTTAAAATGACAAGTGTATCCAAAGTAGTAGTAAAAAAGGACCACTCTTTCCCTCTGTGACTCTCATGAAGTCAATAGAGTTAACTGGTGGTGACTGAAGGAAGAATTTGGACATAGAATATAGAGAATGAACATAGATACCAGTAGTTGTTTGCAGTGTTGTTGTAGCCATGTTGGTCACAGGATATGAGAGAGACAAGATGGATGAGGTAATATCTTTTATTGGACCAACTTTTGTTGGTGGAAGGGACAAGATTTTGAGCTTACACAGAGCTCTTCTTCAGGTCTGGAATGGTAACCCAAGTATCTGAGCCAAATACAAGAGAGACATTCCTTATTCCTTATTCCCAGCCCAGTACCCTATTCATTAGACCAGGGGTGGGGAACCTATGGCCTGTGGGCCAGATCCAGCCCACTGCTTAATTTCATCCATCCAGCCCCCACTGCTTCATTTCATCAGGAAGCCCCAAGCCTCGGTGCTCCCCCCTGCCATGGGGCTGGAGCCACGAGCGCCAGCTCACCCCACTGCAGGGGAAAGCTGGGGTTGCCAGGCCGTTAAAAATCCAGTCGGCTCTGTGCTCCCGGAAGCGACCAGCATGTCCCTGTGGCCAGTAGCGGCGCCAGCTTTGCCGGCGCCCTAGGCGGCGGAAGGTCCCGCCCCCGAAATCCTGCCCCCAACAGCGGCGGCAGAAGGTCCCTCCCCCAAATTTCTATGGGCGGCGGGGGCGCAGGCGCCCCCAAAATAGCAGCGCCCTAGGCAACCGCCTAGGTCGCCTAATGGGAGCGCCGGCCCTGCCTGTGGCCCCTAAGAGCAGGGGCGCTCAGGGAAGCTCTGCACACTGCCCCAGCCCCCAGCATCGGCTCCACAGCTCCCATTGGCCGGGACCCATGGCCAATGGGAGCTGTGGGGGCGGCCTATGGGCATGGGCAGCATGCACTGCGCAGAGCCCCCTGGCCTCCCCGTTTAGGGGCCAGACAGGGGGCTGCTTCCAGGAGCAGCATGGAGCCAGGGCTGGCAGGAAGCCTGCCTTAGCCCCACTGCACGCTGACTGGGAACCGCCTGAGGTAAGCGCCGTCCAGCCAGAGTCTGCAACCCTAGGTTGGAACCCCCTCCCGCACCCTAACTCCCTCCCAGACCCCAAACCCCAATCCCCTGCCCCAGCCCTGAGCCCCCTCCCAGAACCTGCACCCACACCCCAACCCCCTGCCTCTGATTGGAACCCCCTTCTTCACCCTAACTCCCTTCCAGACCCCACAGCCCCACCTGCATCTGCACCCCTGTTCCAGCCCTGAGCCCCATCACACACCCAAACTCCCTCCCAGAGCCTTCACCCCAAACCTTTTCCCACACCCCTGCCCCAGCCCCGAGTCTGCTTCTGCACTCCAAACCCATTGGCCCCAGCCTGGAGCCCCCTCCTGTACCCCAAACCTCTCATCTCCAGCCCCACCCCAGAGCTTGCACCCCCAGACAGAGCCCTCACCCCCTCATGTACCCCAACCCCCTGCCCCAGCCCCGCATTAGATCATAGTGCCTGTCAGATAACCCCCACCCCTTCCAGCTAGGAATGCATATATGCATATTAGATTATATTTACTAGACAGGCAATATCCCCTCAGTTTTCAAATTGTTTAACAGGGTTTCAACTGTGCGACTTCCACTAAAATGACTGGAAGTCACACCGCTAGGAAGGCAGTACTATACTCTGAAGATTTAGGGATGGATGAATCTGCCCACCATAATCTGATCTCTCATTATGTGTCAGGCAGAAGCAGAGAAATTTAAGATCCAAGACTCAAACACTTTACCTTTGTTTATTATCTCCATGATCCAAAATACTATACAATTTTTTTTCTGAACAACATTTTACCACTTGTGATGTGTTGCTTGAAATATTCTCTGTCCTAGCTCTCACTGACTCTGTTAATTTTTGTACACTGGTTACATAATACATCTTTGATAAATTGTTTATTATCAAAAGATTATGTCAATTTTTATAGTACCGAATGATGCAATACATAAGCAATGTGAGGAAAGGAAGGGGACCAGGCCACCACCTGACCAGCACCTCTTGGTACCCATCTCCAACCCAGACATGAAACCTATGCCACTGGATACCTCCAACTGCTATGTGACCCCAGAGGGAAAAGAGTGCTGTCGCTGCCATGGGCTGTGTTTCTACTGTGGAGGATCTGGCCATGCTCTCACCAAATGCCTGTCAGGAACAATGGCATGACACAGCTCAGGAAACCACCTTGCCCAGGCCCAGTAGAGGGCATTGGCCGGGTGAGCCCTAAGGTAATGCCCCTCACACTCCTCACCGAGATATAACCCAGGCATGGCAAAAAATCCCCCACCCCTCAAAGTACAAGTCTGCTTCCATATCCTAGGGGGGCCATACCGAATTCCTCCAAAAGGTATTCCAGTACAGCCAAAGATAGTCCCCAATCTAGTGGAACCTGTAGATGGTTCATTCCTGTCATCAGGGCCAGTGACACAGGAGACAGTGCCTCTGGAAGGTGCCATTTGGGACCTTGGGAAGTGCTTCAGTTTCTGAGGATTATCTTGCCACACTTCCCCATAATCTTTGGCTTTTTGTGGCTGGTGGCTCATGATCTGCACATCCTTCAGCATGAGTGCAAGGTTGGTTTCTGCTCTGAGTTAAACATAGAATATCAGGGTTGGAAGGGACCTCAGGAGGTCTTCTAGTCCAACTCCCTGCTCAAAGCAAAGTTCTGCCAGCTAGTCTGCCCATGCATACTGCCTGATGAATCCTAGCACCAAGACTCTTCCCATACCTGGCACCCTGACTCTGGGTCAGTTGGGACCACCCCCAGACTTGACTTTGGTACTGCCCGCCAAGTACAACAACTACAGTGATGTCTTTGAGAAGAACCACACCGGGATTATGACTGCCCAATCAAGCTGAAACCAGGGGCCAACATGCCATTTTGTCCTCTATATGCAACCCAAACTGGCTGCCCCGTGTTCCTATCCAGGAGAATCTGGCCAAGGGTTTCATCGGGTCATCTACCTCTCCTACTGAGACCCCAGTTCTTTTTGTTAAAAAGAAAGATGGAATCCTGTGCCTATGTGTGGATTCCTGGGCCTTCAATCAGGTAACCATCAGGACTCGGTACTCTCTTCAGCTCATCCCGGAACTACTGGGAAATGTACAATTGGCCCAGGTATTCACAAAACTTGAACCGTGGAGAACCAATAACGTGATTTGAATCTGAGCAGGGGACAAATGGAAGACAGCTTTTCAACCCTGGTATGGCCTTTAGAAATACCTGGTAATGCCATTTGGCCTCACAAATGCCCCTGCAACATTTTAGCACTTCACAAATGAGGTATTCCATGACACCCTAGACCAGCACATTGTACTCTTCCTAGATGATATCTTCACCTTCTCCAAGGATCCAAGCAACACACCCAGCACATCCAGTCAGTCCTGGATTGGCTCTGCTCACATGGCCTGTATGTGAAGCTGAAAAAGTGCAGTTTTAATAAGCACTCCATGGAACTCCTGGACTACATCCTGTCTCCCAAAGGCCTCCAAACAGACCTCAAGAAGGTGGAGATGGTATGGACCTATGCGTACCCTGAAACATCAAAGAGCTACAATTTTTCCTGAGGTTTGCAACTTTTATAGGTGCTTCATCTCCCAAGTTTTCAGGTCAAATTGCCCCAGTGACCAAACTTCTCCACAAAACCATTACTGTCACCTGGTCTCCAGAGGCTCAATGACCATTCCACGGGCTCAATATGAAGTTTACCAATGCCCTAACTCTTCCTGACTCTTTGCCATTGAGAGTGACACCTCCAGTGTGGCGACAGGGGCCATGCTCTTCCAAAAACAAGGGCCATACTCTTTCAGACTGATCCCCAAGCACCTCCTCCTTTGCTACTATTCGTGGCACTTTCTGGTGGCCCCAAAATGCACGTGACAATCCACTCACACATTGATTCCTGTGAGATATGCACCCACACCAAGACATCACACTCAAAACCCCAGAGCACCCTAATGCCTTCTGAGACCCAGTCCAGACCCTGGATGCCATTACCCTGGACTTTATAGTTGAGGGTATACTGATGGGCATACTGTAGTCCTCACTGTGGTTGACCAATTGACAAAAATGGCCCACTTCATCCCCATTGCGCTCCTGCTCTCCGCAGAAGAAATGGCCCAACTCCTGGTGACTCACGTCATTTGTCACCATGGCATCCCGGAGTGAGTCACAACTGATCTGTGGTTTGTGTTACAGTTTTGGTGCAAAGCCCTATGTCTGCTCAGGGGCCGTGCTTACACATCCACTGCCTATCACCCACAAACAGACAGCAAGTCTGAGCGAGTGAATCAAGTGTTAGAACAATATTTGCACTGCTTCACAAATTTCCACCAGAACAACTGGTTGAGTCTCCTAGTCCAGGAGGAGCTGGCTTAAAACAATACTAATCATGTCTCCACCAGACAGAGTCCATTCTATGCAAACTCTGGCTTCCGCGCCTGTCTCCACCCAGCCTTACCTGTCACCTCCACCAATCCCGGGACTGCTGACTGGATTGGTGAGGTCCAAGAATAACTCAAGGCACATTTGGGCAAGGCCAAGGAAGATTACAACCAATATGAGGATCACCAGCACCAGGAAGGCTCAGCATTCGTCATCGGCCAAGAAGTGTGGCTCACAGCCCAAAACCTCCACACCAACAGGCTGTGTCATAAACTGGATTACTGATAAATCGAGCCATATTCCATCAGTCATATAATCATTCCAGTGACTATGAGGCTTCAGTTACCTAGATCCCTCAAAAATCCACCTGGTGTGCCATGTATCCTGCTAAAACCACATGTTGATAATTCCTTCTCTCACCAGACCCAGCCACCTGACTCGGACTGTGATCCTTGGTATTGACCCCAGCCTGGAACTTGATTACAAACTCCTGTGCTTCTCTCAGCCTCAGGTTTGGCCCTGCTCTAACCATTGGTCATGACTGCCCTTGTCTGGATCCTGACATCGTGCCCCGCTACAGGCACACACAGTCTCCCCTCACAATTAATTGAACAATAGAAATGGTAATAAATTAAGAAAAGCTTGTTTAAGACAAATGTGTTAATCATTAAGGATCAAGAAACTTTCAGGTAGCACCTTGCAGTTACTGTATGGAATCCTTCATGCATAGATGAAACTAGAGAGCACCATCCATGCCTCCTAGAAAACAGTCACCATGTTTATCCAACTCAGGAAACATCTTAAATTAGGGAAGAGTGCAGAGGTCCCCTTCGTGCAGTTGTGACAAAAATTCCTGAGAATTTCCCAGGCCTGGTACTAACAATACTTGCTCACCCGTTACTATGATGATAAGTTTAATGGAAAAATGTATCAAAGGGGTCTAATACCATAATAAAAAGAAGTGGCACAAACTAGTTATTTTTAGGGCTGTCGATTAATCACAGTTAACTCACGCGATTAACTCAAAAAATTAATCGTGATTAAAAAAATTAATTGTGATTAATTGCAGCTTTAATTGCACTGTTAAACAATAGAATACCAATTGAAATTTATTAAATATCATGAAAATGCAACTTACAAATATAGATTTTTTTTTGTTACATAACTGCACTCAAAAACAAAACAATGTAAAACTTCAGAGCCTACAAGTCCACTCAGTCCTACTTCTTGTTCAGTCAATCGCTAAGACAAACAAGTTTGTTTACATTTATGTGAGATAATGCTGCCCGCTTCTAATTTACAATGTCACCAGAAAGTGAGAACAGGATTTCGCATGGCACTTTTGTAGCCGGCATTGCAAGGTATTTACATGCCAGATATGCTAAACATTTGTATGCCCTTCATGCTTCGGCCACCATTCCAGTGGACGCTTCCATTGTTTTGTTTTTCAATGCAGTTATTTTTGTACATAATTCTATATTTGTAAGTTCAACTTTCATGATAAAGAGATTGCATTACAGTACTTGTAATGGGGGAATTGAAAAAATACTATTTCTTTTGTTTTTTACAGTGTAAATATTTGTAATAAAAATAAATATAAAGTGAGCACTGTACACTTTGTATTCTGTGTTGTAATTGAAATCAATATATTTGAAAATGTAGAAAACATCCAAAAATATTTAAATAAATGGTATTCTATTATTGTTTAACAGCGCGATTAATCACAATTAATTTTTTTTAATCGCTTGACAGTCCTAGTTATTTTATATTCCTGTTACCATTCTTATAACATATTGTGTATATGCAAATACCATGATCCACCCCAGATACCAGAACTGATTAGTTCTGGTTCTACCTGTGAGCTCCCATTTAATGCCTACAACTAGACCAGGATCTGACACCGCTTATATGAGCTGCATTTCCCAGTGGTCTCCATTGAAGATGACTTGACCTCAGAGTTGCTGAGGATTGTCCTTAGGCACGGTATCAAGTTGAGTTCAATTTTCTGTCTCTACCTTTCTTTTCCCGGGGAGCCTTTCTTTTTTTTTCATACGCCAGTGTTTGGCTGACAGTCATTTCTGACATTGATTGTCAGGTTGATTTTATCTTTACTGGATCAGAAGGAGAGTTCTCTTAGACAGTTCCCTGTGGGATGTGTCACTGACTTCTACAACAACTGTTATCATTTTTAGGAGCTGCTTTCAGAAGGCCAACAACAGGGATGGTAAATGACAATGACTGCACACTCTAATGCCCGTGTTCTGACCTGCAGCTTTTTATTACAGAGACCCTCTCAATCGATACTTGGGGCAATCCTTTATGATCTCAATGTGAACACCTTCTAGCAACTTTGTCCAATTCTAAGGTTAAAGAGAGATGGAGAGTAGTGCAAACTTTATGAAAGACACAACATTGTAAGTTATCTTTATTTTTTCTCAACAACATAGCCAAGCGTTAATTTTCATTTTAATATCAAGTGCTCAAAAGATGTATCTTTCATCACATTACATAGCTCTGAATTTACAACTAATTATCCATGTTTAAATGTTTGAATGCTCATCTTTCTTTAACCATCCAAACAGTGAACATATAATTTGAGCATGTAGAGCCAGATCCCAGACCCGATTCTTGCTGGTTAAAATCCTTGTAAGAGAGACTAATCAGTGGTTCCCAAACTGTGGGACATGCCCCCTAGGGGTGTGGATGAACATGGGGGGGGATGCAGCTGGGCCTGGGCCAGGCCCCACAAGAGGGCAGGAGGGAGTGCCAGCCAGCCCTGCTCTGCTTCCAGCTCCCCTCCAGCCCTGGCTTTGCTCCCGGCCCCAGCCCTGCTCATGGCCACGGCTTGCACTCACTCTCGGCTGCTGGCCCCCGCTCTTGGCGCTTGCTTTCAGCTCCCTGCCCCTGCTCCTGGTTGCGGCTCTGCTCCTGGCCCCGGCTGCAACTCTGCTTCTGGCGGGGTGGGGTGGCGGGGGCAGACACATTCTATTATTGGTAAGGGGGGGTGCAAGAGGAAAAGTTTGGGAACCACTGGATTAGGTATTACATAAACTCAAAGAATTATTGTAAGATCTTTCCTGATGGATCACACAGCTCTAATACATTGGCAATATGTTGTAAGTATTTTATGCCTTGTGGTTGAAATATCTTTATATACTTTCACTGGCACCAGGTGAGTCATAAAAATTCCATTAATATTGAATCTCATGTCCAAGCACTATGCAGATCCAATATGATTTTAATATACATATACAATACATAAAGGTGGGAACTACTGAACCTGATACGTGTCAATGGAAACTTTTGAAAATGGAAGACCCAAATAAAATCATTAAATTACAAGACAACTCACCTATGATAAAGGTGTCTTGTATCTAAGGTTTGAACAAATGAAGTCAAATGATCTTTTGTCAATGTTCATGTCATTGCACTGTAATAATGACACTTTATTATTTTTATTCATTTTGGAAGTGAATGTAGCACTTGTGAAAGGTGCCAGGTTAACCATTCCAGAGAGCTCTTAGGCCCAGAATGCTTTAGAACTGGCAATAGCAGAGCAAGCTTCCCCATGCTGTCTTGCCTTTGGGTGTATTTGCAGCTTGAACAGCTTATCTGAGCTAGCTTTGATCTCGCTAGCTAGGTCTTGGAGCAGTGAAGCTGTGGCAGCACACATTGCAGCATAGGCAGTGCGAGCCCACCCGGAACCCAGGGTAATTACTTGTGGGGCTAACCCATGTTGAAACACGTCCGTCCTGCCATGACTTCACTGCTCTGGTACCCTAGCTAGATTGAAGGTAGCTTGGGTATGTCTACACTAGACAATCCCATTGTCCCTCAAGCTAGACCCACATGGACAACTTCTAAGGGTGGGTGGGTAGTTTAGTTTCCATTCCATTCAGTCCTTGACCTCTGTGGTTGGAATACTCACAAGCCTGCAGAAAAGCAAGTGCTCCGAGTCCCCGCAGCAGGCTGGCTAGCCCCAGCCAGCTTGGGCCAGGGCAGAGCACCGGGAATATCAGGAGGCGGACTGGGGGCGGAGGATGGGCGGGGCCACGCCAGGCTGTTTGGGGAGGCACAGCCTCCCCCAGCCTATGTTACCCGCTGCCCATGCCACCGGTGTCATTTTGCACCAGCAGCCAAACGTCCTTCGGACGGTAGCAGACTGCTGATTTCTAGGAGGTCAGACTAGATGATCTGGTGGTCCCTTCTGGCCTTAAACGGTATTATTCTATGGCAGACTAGGGCTAGATTTGAACAGCTAGCCTGCAGCATATGTGAAAAGAGCTTTATCCTGTTACCAGCCTACTGACTCATTGGGTCCCCCTTGGTATGGTAAAAAAAATGCTTTTACAATTATGAGAACTGTCCCTTCCCACTCACGTTCACTAGCACTCTGAGGCCAGTTTTATAGGTGCACACGCTGTACCATAAAAGAGGAGGTGAAAGTGTTGCATCTGGGAGTATTGTCCCCTACAGGAATTCTTTCTGCCTCCACTGTCTGCAAGTAGAATGCCTTTTGTTTCCACACATACAGAGTAAAACACATCTCTTCCAGTCTACGCGGTTTTCATTTCAGAATAAGAAACAGTAAAGAAAGAACAAACACAAAGCGCCTTAGGTAGGGTTGCCAATTTTGCTTGGACATATTCCTGGAAATTTAATCACATGACATAATCTTTAATTGAAGATTAATCTTTAATTCCTGGAGACTCCAGGCCAATCATGGAGAGTTGGCAACCCTATCTTTAGGGGAAAGTAATCTGCCCTGTAACATTCTGCATATGAACTGAAGTACAAAATGGCAGTTGCCTTGCAGCAGGCAGTGAAAGTCCTTTACACTTGGAAAGTACAGTGCACAACAGAATGACCTCTCCTTTCAGTTGTGTAGGTAAATACACCACATTTCCATGCAATTTGCTTCAAGTGCTACTCGCTTAGTGTATTTCTGGTCCTCAAAACCAGAAACAGCCCCTTTATAAGTATATCAGTATATTTACAAAAAGTGATATACTAATCCATGGGTATAATACTAAGTGGTTTGCATTTTGTATTGTAAGCATTAGCTACTCAGTATTCATTTGTCCTAGACACTGTGGGAAGAAAAGACACTAGGAATGTGGATTAACTAGGCCACAAGTTTATTAATTGCACGTATCTGGGAACTATCCAGCAATAAGTCATCAAGTGCAACTCATCCTTCCTTCTGTAATCCATACCACCTGGTGAAGGGGTGCCATTGCCTCCCCCCTCTCTCCCATAAACACCTTTCACCTGGTCCCAGCACCATTGCTGGGACCCCATGGCCCTCCCCTTATATGAGGGTTGAGGGTTTGTGGAAAACAGATTGGCCTCTCATTGTAGCAGACATCCAGAGCTCCACTCTTGTTCCCCACCTTTTTTAACGGATGCCTTCCCTGAACTTTATTCCAGTTTTGGTGTATCAGTGAACCAAACCCCATATTGAACAAATACCTGAACTGAGCACCGCCAAGTTGCAGCAATATGAACACATTGCAACCTAACCTATCCACTGGGTGCCTGGGCTGCTGCCCAGTCTGGTAGTGACGGGAAAATTCCTTCTCAGCCTGCAAAAGGTGACTAGTATGTGCACACAGCAAAGCCCCAAAACCCAGTCCTAATCCCACAGTTGAGAAATGGGAAAGTTGTTCCCAGGTACAGGATGACACCTACAGCAAGGGAAAGTCTTATAAGCCATCCCCTCTGGTGCATGGGAGATAATGAAATTCCGCTGCACAATCTTCTATCTTGACAATCACCCATGGAGCATTTGTCCTCCCTTCCCTAAACTCAGAAGGAGGCTGAGTGTTCATTTATTTTTAGCAGTATAATTATCATTATGGCAAATCTCAAAGGGATGTGGCCTGCTTGCAGATCAGTCTCTGGCTAGATCCTTAAAGTGGTTTGGGTTGATATTCAGAGGGTGCCCATCAATTATGATCTTAATGCACCACCAACGCTTTGAGTAACCACATGATCACTGGCTGTGTAGCAGCATTCCTTGATAAACATGCTTCAGAATTCACTGGTCTTTTCATCCTAATAATATGACCATACCAAGAAAGTCGTGTGAAGAGCCATTCCAGTACAGTACTTCATAGTATACTACCAAATAGGAAACTATATATTGTAGGCAGGGCCGGCTCTAGGTTTTTTGCTGCCCCAAGCAAAAACATTTTTGGCTGCCCCCCACCCCAGCCCTGGGCTCCCACCCACACCCCCTGCCGCCCCAGCGCTGGGCTCCCCCCTCACCTACCCACCCACCCCCCTGCTGCCCCAGCCCTGGGCTCTCCCCCCCCAACCTGCACCCTCCTGCTGTCCCAGCCCTGGGTCACTGGTAACTCGCTCCCAGGGCGGGTCATTCAGCAGGAATTTTGGATGTGCACAGAACACAGACAGGATTGGTTCCCATATAGTTACAGAACTGCAGTAAAGTGAAACAATTTTCAGCTTGTGTGATTGGAGGATATCTGGATGCATATTATAAGACAGTCCTACATAAATGAGGAACAGTTGAGGTGCCTTTATTATTCTTTTGCTCCACTCTTTGTTTCTATGGGGAATTTGCCAATGCAATATCACTGTCTTCCTTTTAAACAAATAAAACTAAAAAAAAAAAAAGCAATGGCTGTTGAAAATAGCAATTCCAGTCCTAATAACCACTGGGAAGCGTTTCTTGCTCAATTTTATCCTACTTTATCTACAGCAAGTTACAGTGGATCAGTATATTTGATTTGGGAGAAATGAAGTAACAGCTGCCCAAATTGAGCGTGAGCACTCCTGAATTTTGAGGGTGTTCAAATCTGGAGGGCAGGTGCTAGATTCCCTTTCTGAATATTAGCTAAATCTAGAAAGGAAAAGCCAATTTCTGCTTCCATGGTTCAGAAGTGGAAATCCTCCTACGTGCCTGGTACTGTATCTAAAGCTGCCCAAGTCCTCTAGTAGAGCTTCCCCTCTTTCAGTTTTCATTTTAAATTCTAGTGGGATCCACGTACCTCCCTTGCTAGGCTTCAGATACAGAGGTACATTGTCCATTTAGTCCACCCAGTTCCTTCTTTGGGGGCTGCAAGGTGAGGTTACACCAGTATCCCTAATCCAGTCTGGGGAAGTCTTCTGAAGGGGATCTCTGCACCAAAGCCGCCTACCCCTTGGGCTGGGCACACTTGTTCCCCATTCACAGGGCCACCCCTTTCAACTCACAGCAAGCTACAGCATGGCTCAGCTACGTCACTCCTTCCCCCTCCCTTTCCTGTTGATAGCGGCCAAGGGATTGCTGGGAAATGTAGTTCTTTCCCTGCTCCAGGGCTGGCTCTCTAGGCAGGGAGCTAGCCAAGGAACTACAGCTCCCAGGGTCCCGTGGGTTCTCAGCAGCCATGCTGGACTGCTCCATGGCTTCGCTTCTGCAGGGTTGTGAGAGGGGAAGAAGTGAGTTAAAAAAACAAACAAACAAGGATGGCCCGAATGCCGCCCCCTGCAAATGTGCTGCCCCAAGCAGCTGCTTGGTTTGCTGGTGCCTAGAGCCGGCCCTGATTGTAGGCCAAATTCTCAGGTCCATACTCAGTTTATACTTAGGCACTCCTCAGGTAGAACTCCCACTGACTTCTATAAGTACTGAACTAAAAAACTGAGTGAGGACTGCAGGATTTCCTATAAACATAATGTATTCTTAGTAATATAATACCTCACACAGTGCTCTATTACTCTCTCTTTGCTGGGAAAGTGGGTGAGACTGGTAGTTTAGGTTTTTGGTGAGTCTTGATGTATTTGCAGATTAGTGAAGTAAGATTTTTTTTATTTTTATTTTTTTTTTGAAGCAGAAAGGAGTCAGTAGCTATGAGGACTTTGGAGGGATCAGGGATCAAGTGTCCTTAAAGAGGCAAGGGTGCGGCTGGACAGTAGGATTCCATTCAGTGTTTTATTTATTTTAAAGGCCTTTGGACCTGAAACATAAATAGTTATTGGGGCCTCCCCTTGTATGAAAATGAACCAACCTGGCAGTTATCTCTTTAATTTTGATGTTTACCATTTGCTGTGTTTAATCAAACCTCTGCTTAATGCCCACACTTCACTAGGCTTGAAATAATTCATGCACATAAGCAGGGCCATCCTTACCCATATGCAAAGTACGCAGCTGCGTAGGGCACCAGGAAACTTGGGGCATCAAATTTCCTGGTGCCCTGCAGAGCTGCGTGCTGCTCCAGCCCCTGCTCCGGCTCTTCCCCAGGGCTCCCGCCCCTGCTCCGCCTCTTCCCACCCCTGCCCTGCCCCAGCCCCGCCCCCACTCCACCCCTTCCCCAAAGCCCCCGCCCTGCTCTGCCTCTGCCGCACCTCTTCCCACCCCTGCTCCGCCCCAGCCCCACCCCTGCTCCACCCCAGTCCCACCTCTTCCCACCCCTGAGGACTGCAGCAGGGCTGGGCCTGCACTCACCGGTGGAGGGAGGTGCAGGGACCCGGCCCCAGCCGCGCTGCCAGTGAGTGCTGGGGGGTGGTTCCCCACTGCCCCCAAGCCAGCCCCCCACCAGGGAGGCATGCCCCCCCCCTGCAGGGGGGCTGCATAGGGCCCCAGAATAGCTAGGGACGGCCCTGCACATAAGTACTATGCAACCACCTGTGCCCACTTAATTCTAGCCAAAATAATATCTCTAACCAGAATGTGTAGATTCTTATCATCATAGAATCATAGAACTGGAAGGGACCTCGAGAGGTCATCTAGTCCAGTCCTCTGCACTCAAGGCAGGACTAAGTATTATCTAGACCAGGGGTCTCCAATGTGGTACCCGCGGGTGCCATGGCGCCCAGTGGACGAGCATCCGCCGAAATGCTGCCGAGAAGCAGCGTCATCCAGAGGCGTCGCCGCCTCTGGATGACGCTGCTTCTCGGCGGCATTTTGGCGGCGACGCCTATTGATGTTGCCGCTTGTCGGCGGCATTTTGGCGGGTGCTCATCCGCCACCACGGTCCTCCGTGGCTCATCGTCTGGCGCCCACCAGACGAAAAAGTTTGGGGACCACTGATCTAGACCATCCCTGACAGGTGTTTGTCTAACCTGCTCTTAAAAACCCCCAATGATGGAGGTTCCACAACCTCTCTAGGCAATTTATTCCAGTGCTTAACCACCCTGACAGTTAGGAAGTTTTTCCTAATGTCCAACCTAAACCGCCCTGGCTGCAATTTAAGCCCATTGCTTCTTGTCCTATCCTCAGAGGTTAAGAAGAACAATTTTTCTCCCTCCTCTTTGTAACAATCTTTTATGTACTTGAAAACTGTTATCATGTCCCCTTTCAGTCTTCTCTTCTCCAGACTAAACAAACTCAATTTTTTCAATATTCCCTCATAGGTCATGTTTTCTAGACCTTTAATCATTTTTCTTGCTCTTCTCTGAACTTTCTCCAATTTGGCCACATCTTTCCTGAAATGTGGCTCCCAGAACTGGACACAATGCTCCAGCTGAGGCCTAATCAGTGCGGAGTAGAGTGGAAGAATTACTTCTCATATCTTGCTTACAATATTCCTGCTAATACATCCCAGAATGATGTTCGCTTTTTTTGCAACAGCGTTACACTGTTGACTCATATTTAGCTTGTGATCCCCTATGACCCCCAGATCCCTTTCCGCAGTACTCCTTCCTAGGCAGTCATTTCCCATTTTGTATATGTGCAACTGATTGTTCCTTCCTAAATGGAGTACTTTGCATTTGTCCTTATTGAATTTCATCCTATTTACTTCAGACTATTTCTCCAGTTTGTCCAGATCATTTTGAATTTTAATCCTATCCTCCAAAGCACTTGCAACCGCTCCCAGCTTGGTATCGTCCGCAAACTTTATAATTGTACTCTCTATGCCATTATCTAAATCATTGATGAAGCATTATGTACCTTATCTTTCTCCTTTACTTCATGGATTGGGAATAGTGGACCAAATCTTGCATCCTCTGCACACTTGACATTCTCATTGACTTTAGTGCATGTTTTGGGTACAAAAGGAACACAAGATCAGATCTAAACATCCAACACACTTTTACAGGACACAAAGACAGTCAAGTTACAGAAGCTTTGGGAGGTGGAGAAGACATGGGAGGTGAGCCAAGGGGCTGGATTTTGTTGTTTTGCCTGGGGTTTTATGCTGTCATTGGAATTTCAGTTGCCTGAATTTTAAACTGTATGGCTTTAATAGATGAACTCTTTGGGCTGGGTCTGACTTTTTATACAATGTTTATACAGCTCCTAGCCCAACGATGTCCTGGTCCATTACTAGGGCTTCAAGGTGCCATGGTAATACAAATAATAAATAATAATAATAACAAACTAATACCAGATTTACAGCTAGAGGGAGAAAATCTTTTGGTCAGATTTGTGAATGTCTGTCCCAATCCCAAACCGACACATTTTATCTGCATCTGACCTTCCCTGAATTTGGTTT
Organism: Platysternon megacephalum; assembly: GCA_003942145.1. Lineage (NCBI taxonomy): Eukaryota > Metazoa > Chordata > Testudines > Platysternidae > Platysternon > Platysternon megacephalum. Next base: position 4,220,320 of record QXTE01000043.1, read on the forward strand.
AGCGTTAGTACTGTATATTTGAACTCCAGCCTCTTTGTATGTGGAATTCTCTGTTCTGTTGGTAGTATTGAGCCTAAAGTTATTACTTCTTTGTGAGAGCAATGTCTTTCCTTGGTGTCAGTGTTTGTGTTCCTCCCAAATGACATGTAGTGTTATCTGCCCACTGTCTTGCCACTTTGTGGTGTTTTACACGTGTATTTCTACCTTTCTTGCTTTCTTTTTTTTAAGTATAGTGGCTTTGCTTTCAATATGCCAACTGTCGGTACGGATAAAAAGCATCCCTGGAAGGATGTGTATTTGAACTGGCAGACTGTATAATTGACATTGAGCATAAGTTATTTTTATGTCATGGCTTTGGCATGTTGATTGTCAGGAAAACTTTTCTAACGAAAGCCATCCACACTTGCCAGCTGTGCCATTAAGGCACATGCCAGCTTCTTTTATGAATGCAGCTTGATGATAAAGTGCCAATGATTGGTGGGGAGAAGAATGGTTATTTTAATATTTGTGAACAAGGCAATCGACCTGATCCAACTCTCAATGAAGTCATTGGGAGTCTTTCTATTGATTTCAATGGAATCTGACTTGGACCCAATGCTATTATCTTAAAAACAAGTGTTTCCTTCCATCCCTTTCTAAAATTAAATTTCAATAACAAATGTGTGATACTAAAATAGTGCTGAGGAAATATGGCCAATCAGTCTTGTTGACAGCTGGTAGCTGTTGGTGTGCTAAGGAGATATTTGCCAGTCAGAAGTAGGTTATTTTTATCTGTCCTCTCCTTTCATTATCACATTTCCTTCTGGTTCTGAGGAACAGATCTATTTTTTTCTTTGATGCAAAAGCAATGAAAGTAAAGGCTAAACAAAAATTAAATCCAGGAAAAGCCAGCTGGCATGCTAAATTCCTTTTTCAAACAAAAGTCTATGCAAACCAGGGCTTTATGGAAGTGCCAGGGAGAGAAAATAAGGTAAACTTATTCTCATCTGCACTTTTGGTGTTTGCTGTTTCTGTGCCCACCAGCAGCCACAGAATGGTAAGGCAACATTTTAACTAACAATAAGGCCCCCAATTCCTCCTCCTCATTTTTATCTAATTAGTTAGCTTCTCTGTATATGTAACATAGTGGCACCTTACAAACCTAGGGCCCAATGTAGTCATTGCATCGCATCCCTAATGTGATTAAGAAGATACAGTTTATGCCAATCAACACTTCACTCTTTATTCTGTCCAACAGTAAACAGTTGCTAGAACTGCTATGTTGAAGACAACATTCACCCAGAAGGGAGATAGAAAGGGCGAGAGAAAAGGCTTTTTTTCAACATATGCATCCTGGCAAGCTGCCACACCTCCGTCTTCTCGCTGAATTTATGCTGCAATAGCTGAAAGTAACCTGTAAACAGATTTTAAAAAAACAAAACAGTCAAAGCTCAGAGAATCAGATTGGAAAACAGGGAAAGAATCCAACAGCAAAACAAGAATAGAGAAAAAGAAATATGGAGAATAATATGGTGCATGGGAAACAGACCAATGAACTAAAAGAGCTATAGTAAATTTAGCTGCATTCTGCTTGCAGGTTTAAAGTGCTGTATGATAGGAAAAATTAAAACTTTATGAAACTAGTTGATAGTCTCAGTCTACGTTCTGCAGACAGGCCTCATGCCGCAAAATTCATTACCAAAGCCGACACTGAAATTCTTGGGGCCATGTCAGCAGAGAAAGTTGAATAAATGAATGGCCATGAAAATGATACTATTCTCTGACCTCTATCTTACATTGTGACACAATGTGGAGAAGCGTCCTCTCCACACATTGTACCTCTGAGCCCAAGCTTGCACTTCTGGAATATTTTGGGGCTGATATGTATTTGTATAGCTGACTCCGATGGGCCTTCCCAGGTACCTGGAGGTGCACATTCACCTGGTGGCTGCTGCATTTTGTGCCTACTGCCAGCCCCAAGTCTGGAGCTCTGTATAATGTAATGATCTAAATGTTTGCTATACATAGACATTTCCATTATATTCCTGTATAATGTGAAAACTTAAAAAAACTTTTGTCAAAGAAATAAATTACTCTACTTCGAAAGCTAGACCTACATATTTTACAAAGGATGATCTGTTAATGGCACCTCTTAATGTTAATGGCCGAGACTATAACAGGGTTCAAAAAAGAACTAGATACGTTCATAGAGGATAGGTCCATCGATGGCTATTAGCCAGACTGGGCAGGGATGGTGTCCCTAGCCTCTGTTTGCCAGACGCTGGGAATGGGCGACAGGGGATGGATCACTTGATGATTACCTTTTCTGTTCATTCCCTTTGGGGCACCTGGCATTGGCCACTGTCAGAAGACAGGATACTGGGTTAGACGGATCTTTGGTCTGACCCAGTATGGCCGTTCTTATGTTCTCTTGTCTGATTAAATCTGACCTCACATATTTCAGGCATAAACTATGTGCAGGGATCACAGCTGCCACTTTGATTTCTTCATGTGTCTATCTCCCTTGGTAGTTCCAGCCCAACTATACTTTTATACTTATATCACTATACTTATAACCAGGAAAACAAGTCATCATGACAAAACTTCAGAAGTGTTTGAATTCTGGATGCCTTCTTTTTTGACACAGAACTTTGGGAATACAGCGGGTCAAAAAAATTATATTTCTGCAAAAAAACTTAGACTAAAATGAATTTTTTTTGTTTCACTTGACAGGAGAAGGAGAAAATAAGTGGGAGGAACAATTACAAAAACTCTAAACTTTTCAGTTGTTCAATGGTAAAACTGAAAAATTTTAACCAAAAAATTTTGTGTGAGCCTCTTCATTTTGATTAGAAAGTCATTTTTTGTCAATAATTTTACAGTGAAATATTTCAACCAGATCTACTTAGAACACATAGGCCTTATTTTCAGATATGTTAAGCACCCCTCAGGACTCACTGGGTATTTGTGAAAATCAGATCCTGGGTGTTTCAATTTGGGCACCTCAAGTTAGTAGACACACTTGATAGTTCTGGCCTCAATAGCTCAATAACATGCCTGGTGCCTGCACAAAACTGCATTCACAACAATAAGGTCACACTGAGGGATGGTCATAAATCAGACCCTTAAAGTGTGACAGCTGCAATATACTCTATGCTATACTCTAAGATGGGTGTGATATATTTATAGTTTGCATGAGAGATATTTTTGGCAAAAAGTGAGTGCTTCAGGTATATAGTTGGGATCAGTGGTGATTGGCTGGCCTAGATAAAATGATTTATAAGTTAAATATAATGAACCTGCATGGCTCAATATAACTTATTTGCTGCTAGTAGTTCTCAGTCAGTGTTCTGGCACTAAACACCAATCCAATATTTGAATCTGTGCATTACGCCAACAGTTAACCTTGACAATCTGAAGTGCACATCTTTAGATTTAGTATCGTGCTCATTTCCATCTTTTGCTGTCAAAAAATATTAAATCTTTGCTCATCCATTCATTTTGCATGTAGACAGACAGATGGCTGTTTTGGATCACTGTACAGCACAACAGATGTCAGAATTGAGGACCAGAGAACTCTGCCAAATTAATTAAGACTCTTCCACCAGTCTGGATGGGAAGAGTAGTGTATTACCATTTCATAGGTCTCTATTATAAATTATGTCATTCTGTGAGGTTATCTCCTTTGAATTATAGGTTTTCTTGTGAGCTCTTCTAGTGTGATGGGTTACAGGACTTTGAAACAGAGTGTAGAGGTAATAGCCAGATGTTGAATGGTGAATGAACAATCCTAAAATCAAATAGAAATAATAACTTTGGAGCATTAGTGTAGGAATACATGTGATAAATAGGCATCAGCATCCAATGGGAGCAAAAGTTCTTATGGGGTCCAGCAGGCTATTTTAATTCTTCATCCATTGATCTTATTTATATTTATTAATTACATACCAGATATCTTATTAAACAACCTTTTTTGGAGAACCTGTATTCATCAGGCTACCCACTATCACATTGGTAATACTTCTCTTTAATTGTATCTGCATCAGTGAACATGGGATCTGATTCTGCAAGCTGCTGAGCACATGTCACTGATTTAATGGGAGTTAAGGGTGCTCACAAGGATGAGCCCCATGCGTTAGCCTTGGAATACTGTGAGCAGCGAGGGACAGGACCAATGGCTTGGTGTCTATGGATTAGATGCTATAGTGCAATGTGTCTGCTTTGTGAAACATCCTCAATAGACCGTGGTGGCAAAATCTCTCATCTGCCATCAGGAGGATTTTGGCTGAGTTAGGTTGAAAGCATAACTCATCAGTTACACACCCATATGAAAAGAAACCTAAGGATTCGTATGGTTAGATATTGGTCCCATTAGAGAGGCTATCTAGATATAGATAAAATTGATTTTTTTTCCACTATAGTAACACAGATAACCTTCCTTTCCAGAATTGGGCTCTCATATCTTTTATAGATTCATAGATTATAAAACCCAGAAGGGACCATTGTGATCATCTAATCTAGCCTCCAGTATAACACAAGATATAGAGCTCCCCTGAATTAATTCCTGTTTGAGCTACAGCATATCTTTTAGAAAAACTTCCAGTGTCAGAGAATCCACCAGGGCCCTTAACTTGTTCCATTGGTTAATTACCCTCACTGTTAAAAATATGCACTCGATTTCTAGTCTAAATTTGTCTAGATTCAATTTATAGCCATTGGATCATATTATACCTCTGTCGAGCTCTGTATTATCAAATTTCTGTTTCCCATATAGGTACTTAAACTGTGATCAAGTCACCCCTTACCCTTCTCTTTGTTCAACTAAACAGATTGAGCTCCATAGCGAGGAGGTGTGGCCTCCCTCTGAGACTGACCAGGAGGGACCACAACCCGCCGCCTGCTGGGCAGAGCCAGGAAGGCCACACCCTACCTGCCAGAACTGGAAGGGCAGGACAGGAAGAGGAAGTATAAAAGGCTGGTTATAAGTATAGTTATATAAGTATAAAAGTATAGTTGGGCTGGAACTACCAAGGGAGATAGACACATCCTGCTTGCTTCTGGATCCCAAAGAGGACCCCGGCCATACCAAGGACTGGCAAGCACTCCCAGGTCACCAGCTGATGGAGCTGCTGAGGAGCTGCTGGGGTTGCCCCCTGAGGACTGGCCAGAGCCGCCGGCCAACTGGGACACCGACGAGCTGCTGGGGCTGTTGCTGGCCACCTGCCCTGGGGAAATGGAAGACAACTACAACGTAGAGGTACTAAGCCCTGGGGATTTAGAAAGTAGCCCAGAGAAACTTGACAACAGTCTGTTGAGTGTTGGCCTGTTACAAGGTCAGCATGTTGTGGGCGCATCCCTGCTGACCCAGGTGTGGACCACTCTGCCACTGTAAGGGCTCTGGGCTGGGACGCAGTGGAGTCGTGCGGGCGGATTGGCCCCCTACCCCTACCTCTCCACCCCTGGGGTGGCAGCCTCCCCACCTTAGGCCAGGAAGCCTGTGTTAGTCCATCATCCACAGAGCTAGGACACAGACGGTTTTGGTGCTCACCCCTGCCTGAGGGCCTGGGGCTTCCAGACTTTGTTGCTCTGCCCTGCTTGCAGGCCAGAGCCCCCTAGATTATTTGCTACCCCACCCTGACTGAAGCCCAGGGCTCATAGACTGCTTTACAGTGCCCTCTATTGGATAGAATCAGCACTGCTCAACTGTGTGTCAAAAGTCCTGTATTCCTAACAGCCAATGGAGAGTCTCTTTTGGATCAAGTAGTGGGGGAGGCTGTGCTTTTGGAACAGAAGTCTGCCAGTTCATTGTCTGCTGCCGCCGCCATGAAGTGCTGACTGCCTACCATGTGAAGCATAGTGACAACAATGAAGTTTGAGGTGAGCACACATTTGTTACAATATTTTGTCATATGTTCAGGGGGATGATTGACTAGACAAACATGCCTTCCTTTTCATTGTTCACTTATTCTATTAGAGGCTTTAGTCTGTAGACAGATGTCAACATACATGTTTTCTCCATAGTTCTTTGCATAAGGCAGGTACATCCACTGACGATTATTCAGCAAACAGAATAAAAAAGTGATTGTAATAAAAGTGGTAAAGATGTTGATTTAAATAACCTTTTCTCAAGTTAATATGAGATGAGACTTTTGACAGAAGAGCTAGTGAAATCAACTGTTACAGGAGACACTCTCAATGCCTGAATGAGTTGCATTAATGACTCTTTGTTTAAGGATCTAGAGTGGGGAATTTAGCAGATTATTGTCACATCAATTTGCCGAGTGGGCCATATTCTGATTTCATACTGGTTAACTCCATGGGATCAGATTGGGCAAAAGATAGCATAAATGAAATCAGAATTAGGCCCATTGTCTCAAAAAGCAGAAGTATAATAAAAATTGCTACCCTGCGTAACCTGGAGTAAATTAAGATATACCGGATTGATGTCTGTGTGAGATCTAAATCTGGTCCAAAAGTCTGAGGTGATTTTGAAGTCACACATCCCCTCTGGCTGGCTGGAGACAGGGCACTGGAACAGTTTTTATTGGGGAGGCTGCTGAAAGCCATTGAACAAAACTGTAAATAGTGTATATTATGGAAGCCATTCGTTCAGTTGCTATTATTATTTCAAGTGAGGGGGGCTGGTGCACCTCCATCACCCATAGTTCCAGCATGCAAGGAGCTGGAGGAACAGAGGGTGACATTTGTTTGGAAGAACGAACACAAAGGATACTAAGGAGTCTTGAATGAAGATTAGCAAAACAGCTGTTTTGCTAGAGATAGGAAAATGAAGCTACATCTGAGAGTCATAAGCAGCAATTTGTTTTTGTCATTACTATGCATGCTTAGGAGCTTAAATATAGTATCTTGTTTCTTTTTTTCCCCAACAAGGAAACAACCTACTCCTCAATAGAGCTGGTTGGAAATACTGGTACATTGACCCCAAAATTTTATGGAAAATATTTCTCAGATCCAGGATGGAATTGCTGGTGAAACGAAATTGAGCCCCCAGAATAGCCAATAACCCAGTGGTTAGGACAATCTGTGCTCTGAGTCAGGCAGGATAGGAACTTGAACTAGGGCCTCTCACATGAGTGCCCTACCAGGGGCACCAGAACAGGGTGGGTCAGGGGACCAAGGCCCCATCACTTTTAAAAGTGGGAAGGCTATGCTTTTCCAGGTTTGACCGTCCATAAGGGCGAGGGCCTGGGGAAGGAGGTAGAGAGGAGCGAGCGGGGGGTGGGTTATTGGGAGGAAGAGGTGGCGCGGGGGCAGGGCCTCAGTGAAAGGAGTGGTCCGAGGGCTGGTCCTCGGGGGGAAGGAGTGGCATGAGGGCAGGGGTCGGGGAGAAGAGGTGGTGCGAGGGAGGGGCCTCGGGGAAGGGGTAGCACTGGGCAGCAGGGCCATGGTCCAGGCACCTGTGGCCCTGCACTTTTAGGGGGGTTCCGCTGCTCCTGGCCCCGCTCCCCAGACTAGTGTGGGATGCATCTCTCTCTCTGGAAAATGTTTGAACCTCAATACACAACTAGAATTTTTGTTAAAATGTCAACAAATTTTCACAGGATGGAAAAAACATTTCACACCCCAGCTCTACTCCATGAGTCCAAATCACATCTGCTTGCTTGAAATTCAGCAGAACTCTCAGCTGCTGAGAGGGCTCAGTGTAATTTGGCTCACACTATACTTGGATGCAGATTTTAACTATAGAGTCAGCTCAGGATCAGTTTTACACTATATGAAAGGAGCTGCACATCACACCTTTGCAATATACCAGGATATTATTATGATATTCAAGAAGCAAAGAAGCAGACACTGCCTTCATCAACACATGGATCACCCACATTATTTGGCATCATAATGTAAATAGCAAATTGACCTCAATGAAGTCTGCTCATGCCAGTGATCTTTCTCATCTGCTTTCCTTTATATCCTCTGCTGCTGTATTTACATCTTCTATTGCTTATGCCATGAATAAGGCCATGTCTAACACCACCGCGGTAAGTTGACCTATGCTACGCAACTCCAGCTACGTGAATAACATAGCTGGAGTTGACGTACCTTAGGTTGAGTTACCATGGGGTCTACACGACGGGGGGTCGACGGGAGAAACTCTCCCGTCGACTTACCTTACTCTCCTCATTGGGGGCAGAGTACAGGGGTTGATTGGAGAGCGATCTGTCAATTTGGTGGGTCTTTACTAGACCCGCTAAATCAACCACCGGTGGATCGATCTCAGAGTGTCGATCCCAGCTGTAGTGTAGACCTACCCTGAGATTTGACAGACACAGTAATGGAGTGGCTTTAGATCTTCATGCAGAAGGATAAGTAATATTAGGGCCAGAGCCTTAGTTTGTGTAAATCAACATAATTCTGTTGAAATCAATGGAGTTATATTGATTTACACTAGCTGAATATCTGGTCCATTAACTTCAGTTTTAAAACTATTGTTAGGCTGGAAGGTGTTAATGGCTGTCATCAGTCACGGACCCAGGTAAAGCTGATGGGTGTACTAAATCCCCTTCTTTCAACTAAATGGAAGCTGCAATTAAATGTCTCTGTGTAGTTATAGCTACAACAGTAGGAAGCCACCACATGGAATAGCCTGAGCAGAGTCTGTTAAACAGTGTGGTCTGAGGGGCTTCCCTGAGACTGCTGCAAATACAGGGGCTAGAGGATTGCTTGCTTTCAGATGTGTGTGCCTGTGTGTCAGAGGCAGAAAGCCAGCAGACATCAAGAGCAGTCATGAACATGGCTTGGAGATGGAGCAAAGAGAAAGCTCCTTGGGGCACTGAAGGCAGGCTTGGAAATTGTGAACAAAGAAACTGCCTACTGCGGTTTGTTTATACTGCTTTCAGGAAATATATTCTTGGTAAATAAAGAGGATTACACCAAAGAAATACCTGGCTTATATCATCAATTTCTTTTCACAACAGGAACAACCCAGCAAGGCCTCAAATATTGGTTAACTGCTCAGGCCCAAAAGAGGCAACAGTATATAATAGTACTGCTGATGCAGAAGGCTGCCATACGCTAACTTTTTCTCTATCGCTGTAAAGTCGCAAGAAGAACTGTGTTGGGGAAGAAAGCTAATATGATTCAGAATAAAATCCTTCATTCCATCTTTCATTCAGTCTATATGCTAGCGTTAGAGACTAAAACATTACTGAACAATGTCATTGTCTCTGCATTGACCATACTAAATGATTATTCTCAAGGAAGACAAATCCATTAAGAAAGAAGACTCAAAATATACAAGTTTACAGGAAAAATTCAAGGAGTTTGTAGGGGAGCGTGGCCATCCCTCCTTGTCAATCTCAGAGGGAGGCCACGCCTCCTTGTTGGCACTCACCAGTGAGAGTGATCTCCAAAGGGGAATTAGCTGCTCCTAGTGTTCCGGGCCTCAGTCCAGGCAGAACAGTTTCTGCAGGTATGTTAGCAACAAGGAGAAGGTCAGGGAAAGTGTGGGACCCTTACTGAATGGGGGAGGCAACTTAGTGACCGAGGATGTGGAAAAAGCTGAAGTACTCAATGCTTTTTTTGCCTCGATCTTCACAGACAAGGTCAGCTCCCAGACTGCTGCACTGGGCAGCACAGTATAGGGAGGAAGTGAGCAGCCCTAAATGGTGAAGGAACTATTTAGAAAAGCTGGACATGCACAGTTCATGGGGAGTTGGCGGATGTGATTGCAGAGCCATTGGCCATTACCTTTAAAAACTTGTGGCGATCGAGGAAGGTGCCAGATGACTGGAAAAAGGCAAATATAGTGCCCATCTTTAAAAAAAGGGGAAAAGGGAGAATTCAGGGAACTACAAACCAGTCAGCCTGACCTCAGTCCCTGGAAAAATCATGGAGCAGGTCCTAAAGGAATCCATTTTGAAGCACTTGGCGGAGAGGAAGGTGATCAGGAACAGTGAACATGGATTCACCAAGGGCAAGTCATGCCTGACCAACTTGATTGCCTTCTAAGATGAGATACCTGGCTCTGTGGATATGGCGAAAGCGGTGGACGTGATATACCTTGACTTTAGGAAAACTTTTGATATGGTCTCCCACAGTATTCTTGCCAGCAAGTTAAAAAAGTATGGATTAGATGAATGAACTATAAGGTGGATAGAAAGCTGGCTAGATCATCAGGCTCAGCTGGTAGTGATCAATGGCTCGATGTCAAGTTGGCAGCCGGTATCAAGCGGAGTGCCCCAGGGGTCTGTCCTGGGGCCAGTTTTGTTCAACATCTTCATTAATGATCTGGATGATGGGATGGATTGTACCCTCAGCAAGTTTGCGGATGACACTTAGCTGGGGGGAGAGTTAGATACTCTGGAGGGTAGGGATAGGGTCCAGAGTGAAATACAGTGGAAAAAATAGTGGGAAAATGTCAACCTTATGAGTGTGTGTTAGTCTCATGGCAAAAGAAACAGCTTCTCTTTCCTACATTCACAGTAGCACTAGCTCATGACAGTGGTTCACAGTCAAGCTGGAAGGACATATCGCGTGAGATCAGTTCCACAGGGATCAATTCTGGGTCCAGTTCTGTTCAATATCTTCATCAATGATTTCGATAATGGCATAGAGAGTACACTTATAAAGTTTGTGGATGATACCAAGCTGGGAGGGTTGCAAGTGCTTCGGAGGATAAGATTAAAATTCAAAATGATCTGGACAAACTGGAGAAATGGTCTGAAGTAAACAGGATGAAATTCAGTAAGGAAAATGCAAAGTACTCCACTTGGGAAGGAACAGTCAGTTGCACACATATAAAATGGGAAATGAATGCCTAGGAATGAGTACTGCGGAAAGGGATCTGGGGGTCATAGTGGATCACAAGCTGAATATGAGTGAACAGTAATACATTGTTGCAAAAAAAGTGAACATAATTCTGGGATGTATTAGCAAGAGTGCTGTAAGCAAGACACAAGAAGTGATTCTTTCACTCTACTCCATGCTGATTAGGCCTCAGTATAGTGCCCAGTTCTGGACACCACATTTCAAGGAAGATGTGGACAAATTGAAGAAAATCCAGAGAAGAGCAACAAAAATGATGAATGGTCTAGAAAACATGACCTGTGAGGGAAGTTTGAAAAAATTGGGTTTGTTTAGTCTGGAGAAGAGAAAAGTGTGGGGGGGGAGGGGGGGGAATAACAGTTTTCAAGTACATAAAAGATTGTTATAAGGGGGAAAGAGAAAATGGATCTCTTTAACCTCTGAGGATAGGACATGAAGAAATAGGCTTAAATTGCAGCCAGGGCAGTTTAGGTTGGACATTAGGAAAAACTTCCTAACTGTCAGGGTGGTTAACCACTGGAATAAATTGCCTAGGGAGGTTGTGGAATCTCCATCATTGGAGATTTTTAAGAGCAGGTTAGACAAACCCCTGTCAGGGATAGTCTAATATTTACTCCTGACATGAATACAGTGGGCTGGACTAGATAACCTCTTGAGGTCCCTTCCAGACCTATGATTCTATGAAACTGGTCTATTGAATAAGGAGCTGTCTGCTTTCTCACCTTGTCTTAAGGATACAATTTAAGGAAGAGAAAAGCAAAATAAAAGTAAGGGAGTAAAAAAGACAATGCTAATAATATAGAGGATGGATCAGATCATCCTGAATGGTAACATGTATTTGAGAAATATATTGAAACATTCATTTTTATAAAATAAAATCTGCAATGAAGTTCCAATGAGGTAAGGAAATATTATCCTTATTTCAGACTTTCTAACTTCCCAGGTCAGAGGAACATTCCAGCAGACCAGTACAAATGCCCTAAAGGACCAGCAAATAAATATTCTTATAACTCCTTCTGGATTAATGACAAGAAAGAAAAAATGTTGAACCCCGAGTCCATGTTTGGAGAGAAGCTTGCTTTACCTTACCTTACATGCCTTTGCTAGCCATTACTCCTGAAAAACACTCCACCTTTCTTCGCTACTGAATAATACACTGGTTTTGCACACTGTGCTTGATTTGCTTACACTGGTTTTACACCAGTGTAATTCCATTGACTTCAACAGATTTACTCCTAAAGCTAATTCAGGAACCAAAGAAAGGCATTCTCCTTCAAGGTGAAGATTCATATGGATTCTCCCCCCAGTGATGAGTTGGCCCCAACAATGTCTTGGCTGTGACATCAATGACTAGTGTCTGTGTTTGGTGTCTCTAGTGCCCTAGGGAAAAGGCACAACCCAGAGGTGACCTATATACCTTGCCTTCTCCAGTTAAACCTGCAAGAACTGGGAAGCTGCCTCAAATTCCTATTCATGGAGGAGGCTCTTAAAGTCCAATCAACTGAGTCTAGAACAGAACATTCAGTATGTTTGCGGTAAAAGGCCATCTCCATTGCTATGATCTCTCTCTAAAAGCAGCTTCTTCAGAGCTGGCAATTGGCCATGTTGACGTGTGTGACCTTGTCCAGATGAAAGAGGCTCAAGACAGTCAGTGCCAGAAGCATCAAGCACTGCTAAGTGGACTCAGCAAGCTGACTTGGCATTGTCTCATTGTCTCCTGGCTAGAAAGACAGGTCTACCACTCCCATTCTATGTCTGTTTAGGGAGCAAGACATGGGGCTGAGACCCAATCTTCCTCCTGCAATATCTTGTTCCAGAGGGAGGTCAGCACAGGTGAGGCTGTGACATTGGCTCCCTCACTGCTGGTTTCCGTGGTACTGAAGAATACGGATGCTTTTCTTGTTGGTTTGTTACTGTATCTCAGCATCCAGATACTATTGGTCATTTCCTGTTGACATTATGGTAGCACTTAGAGGACCCTGAAGTTAAAAGCCTCATTGTGCTAGGCACTGCACACATATGTAAGAGGAAGTCCTTGCCCTGAAGAGCTTCCAATCAGAACTGAATAGACAACACAGACAAGGGGAGTGGAAATAGAGGCACAAAGAGGTGAAGTGACTGATCCAAGGCTACCCAATACGTCAGTGGCAGAGCATGGAATTAAACTACAGTTTTCTGACACCCAGTATGGCGCTCTAGCCACTAGGCTGCACTGTCTCCACTGATTGGTGTTATACACCTCCCTCCTACAGACAAACGAGGTCAAAGTGCCATTCATATTTAAACAGTTCAAAAATTGGGCTACACCAGGGATAAACTTGACGGCTTTTATCTAAACTACCAGATCGCTTTTCACACAAAGCCAAAAATACTGGATATGCTTAATAGCAAAGGACACACTGTCAGAAAAATTAGATGCTGTGTTAAAAGCAAAAAAGAGCTCCTCTGTTGTACCAGCCAGACCTATGAACTGACATGCAGCTATTCTGCAAGAAGAGCACAGTCAAATTATTATGGTACTTGCAATTTCAAAGGAAGCTTCAAAACAAGTTTTTTCCTTTAGCTTTTTCATAGGTCTGAGAAATGCTTAAAGTACTTAGTCAAAAGCGTCCTATGTAATTTGTGAGGCATTCTGCCAAAAGGAAAGAGAAAACACGTCAATATTGTCTATTCATTGGTAAGTTAACCCTTGATTTATTTCATGAATATTTAAAAAGTGGCTGATATGTATATAAATGTGGGGAGGGAAGAGTATTTATATGTGTGTATGTATGTATATATATATATATATATATATATATATATATATGTGTGTATGTATGTATATATATATATATATATATCCAGGGCAAGACATTGACCTATTTGGGAGAAAACACTTGGAAAGGCAGCAGACTTCATGAGTTTCAAATGTAGAGTTAACTTGGAATCATCCCATCAAAAAAGTTCAATACTTGTCCCCTTTGCAGTGTGCAATGGGCCATGGAAATCTATGGGGGAAATTCCAGATGTCTCGAGGCATTCACTGAGGGCAGACACATGTCTCTGGAGTACTCCCACACCAAAATGAAGTCACGTGTGGGACTAGCCCCTGGAAGCAGGCCATGGAAACAGGCAAGGTTTACATGTTTAATAAGGTCAGCATTAATTTCCACTGGTATTTCCCCGTAGGTGTAAAGAAATATGACTCCACAAAGCACCCATCCAGATTAGCCCTTCCCCACTTCTAGCCACTTCTCTTTCTTTTCTCCCATTCCTCTCACCCAGAGGCCCAAATACACAGAGACCACAAGCAGAAGTTTCCACAGAATCAGAAGAAAGGGGATGATGCCACTTAACCTCTTTCTGATACAAATCCAGGCTATTTCTATAGGTTTTCATCCTTTTCCTATGGGAACAGAGGAAGGAGATTGTCTGCTCCCAATAGTTTTCCAGTTAGGCTCCATCAGGACTTAATTTTGTTTAACACCAAGTTAATTCCCTTCTCAGTTTCTCTCAGTGCATCTAGTCTTCTCTGTGTCTCATCTCTTGCACTGTAAGCTGTTCACTGCAGATCTCATATTCATTTAGGCTGAAATCTTGACTCCACTGAAGTTAATAGTAAAACTTCCAATGACATTAATGGAGCCAGAATTTCACCCTTTGTGTCCAGTACAGCACCACACACATTACCTGGTTACCAAATAACAGAAACAATATTCATCGAATTGTCCAGACAACACACAACAATAATAAGCCAGTATTTTTATGCTTGGTGGCTCTTTAAATCATACATCAGAGTCTGAGGCTTTGGAATGTATTAATGTGTAACAAATCTCTTCATTTGTAGGCAACAAAGTATGTAACCTATTTATTAATTTATTTATTCTCCAAACAGGACGAGATACAAAATTCAAGGTTGTCCTGTAGGCAACTAATGCTGAGTTAGAGAAAGTCAGTAATGCAAGTCAGATATTATTCTGCCAGGCTTCTCCTTGTGGTTAGAATACCTTTGATCACATCATAAAGCAAGATCCTTGAAGATCAAAGAGGTCTTTATTGCTAGGCTTCCTATCAAATTAGGATGGAGCCTAAGCATGAATGAATAAAGAAGTCATTCTAAAACCTTAGACAACAGCCTCTCATGATTTTATGAATTCTAGGAGGAAAGAACTTTGACAAGATTAAGTCAAGTTGGTACAAAAGGCACATAGAAAACAAATGCAAAACCAACATCTGCCCTTGTCCCTAACTCAGGCTATGTCTATACTACGCAGCTTTTAGCGACACCGCCGTGCCGCTACAGCCGTGCCACTAAAAGGCGCTCAGTGTAGCCTCTGTTTGTCCGCAGGAGAGAGCTCTCCTGCCGACAAAAAACTTCCACCCCCAACGAGCAGCAGTAGCTTTGTCGGCAGGAGAGCTCTCCTGCTGACAAAGCACTGTTCACACCAGCGCTTTCTGTCGTTCGGGGTGTGTAGACAAAGCCTCAATTTCACTTAAGAGTCAATGGTACACAGTGGGTTTTGTATGGATAATTTATATTGTCAAACACTCGTCGGACATGTGCAGTATATTAATGGTCAAAGATTCCCAGGTAAGTTAGGAGACAGAAAATTCATGTGGATACCACAAAGGAGAGTAGGAAACTTCATATGTTTGGATATGTGACGTTTCTGCCTGCTCATTCTTTTGGATGGCCTGGAAGGGTTTGCCCTTCTGCAGAAATGTTAAGGTGGTTAAACCCTGAAACCTCTAGATCTGTTGGAGGCTCAGCCATCTGTGAAGCAGCGGTTACTCTATGCTTCTACCTGGTTACCCTCTCCTCCCTCAGTGCCATCCCACAGTGCACCCCAACTGTTACAGCCCCAAGCCCCTTTACTGTTCAGATGTTTGCTGAGACATAGGGAACTATGATGGATTAATATTGACAGGGTGTGACCGAATGAACCTCTGTATTTGCACCCTACACACCATTGTAATAATCTTTGTACAAAATATGCCTTGTGAGGTATCATTTGAAAACTAATAACTCGCTGGTCAATAATGTCATGATGAAATGTATGTTGCAACATTATATGTAAAGTTATAAACACAAGCTGAAATTAGGTCTGAAATGTGTTTACTATACATGTCTCAAAGACAAAGGACAAGCTGTCAGCTCTACGCAGGCGTCATCAAAGCTGATGGGCAATCACCTATCAAGTGGCCATTCTTTAGCGAGGAAGGGGGGCAGGAACAAACAGTTCTGCATCTTAGCAAACAACAGCATGGACTCTTTCTCCACCAGCCTCCTTGTCTCCATCCTCACGGCAGGAATGAACTTTATCTAGGGTTAACCCTCAGGAAAATGTATTTCAAAGGGGGACTGGACTATATTGTGGTGGGGGGAAACATCCCAAGGTATCTCTCCCTATCCATCTCTCTCTTCTTTCACCTAAGAAGGAAAAAGAAACAGCTTATGGACTTTGGGAGCAGACCCTGGCCTGAGAATTTGGTCAACAATGTTACTGGGAACATGTGGTAAGGGAATTCACCTTGAACCAAGTCTAATTTTGTTAAGTTTAGTACAAGGGAGTGTTTTATCTTTATATTTCTTTTAACCATTTCAGACTTTAATGACTTATACTTGTACCTACTTAAAACCTATCTCCTTGTAGTTAAATAAACTTGTTTTATTCTTTAATGAAAACTAATCCAGTGTTGTGAACTGTGTGGGTAACTCATTTAGGGTTGCTGTGACCCAGAGGCAGAAGGGGTTAGGCACTAGCAAGCTAACTAACCCAGATTCAACCTTTAGAGACATAGTACAGTAGTAGACAATGATTGCATTTTTTGTGTGTTTACATATATATTGTTAGAGGTTGACAAGGTAACCAAATGGTTTCCGTCTGTCGCTGTATTCTGTTAATTCATAGATCAAAAGGATATGTTAACATTTAGATAAACTGTGAATGTAGTTATATCTGTGACGTTATGCAGTCTATATGGTTTTATAAAAACATGATAATAAGTAAATATAATGTAACTGGAATAGTTTTATAAAGGTCTCTTGTAAGGTATTATAAAGCTTATAATCTACTGAGTGTGATCATCCTATTTGTATAAATGTACCACTCTTGTATCTAAAACTAGAAATATGAAATGTAACTCTGAGGGCCTATTGTAATTATGCAAAGTGTGGGCCATTAATGGTGGTTTGGAATCTTAATGGCTCCCATCAACCAAAACAATTGACTGGGGCTCTGTTTACAAGCAAGCCTTCCTGTGAGTCAGGCTGGGAGGAATGAAGGCTTGGGGTCTTGCAGTGACATGTGATCATGTCACCTGAACTGGAATCCATCTTTAACCTGGTGCTTTTCCAGTGAGGGGGGGTGGAAACCCAGAGGGACAAAGGATTCCCGCCTTATGCAAAAGATATATAAAGGGGTGGAAGAGAACAGAGGGGGAGAGGAGCCATCATGAAGAATCCCCTAGCTATCACCTGAGCTGGAACAAGAGCTGTACCAGGGGAAAGAATTGTGCCCAGGCCTGGAAGGTGTCCAGTCTGAGAAAAAACTTACTGAAGCATCTCTGAGGGTGAGATTATCTGTATTCAGTTTGATTAGACATAGATTTGCGCATTTTATTTTATTTTGCTGGGTAACTTACTTTGTTCTGTCTGTTACTACTTGGAATCACTTAAATCCTACTATCTGTATTTAATAAAATCACTTTCTACTTATTAATTAACTCAGAGTATGTATTAATACCTGGGGGAGCAAACAGCTGTGCATATCTCTCTATCAGTGTTATAGAGGGCGAACAATTTATGAGTTTACCCTGTATAAGCTTTATGCAGGGTAAAACGGATTTATTTGGGTTTAGACCCCACTGGGAGTTGGGCATCTGAGTGCTAAAGACAAGCACACTTCTGTGAGCTGTTTTCAGGTAAACCTGCAGCTTTGGGGCAGGTAATTCAGACCCTGGGTCTGTGTTGGAGCAGACGGATGTGCCTGGCTTCAGCAAGACAGGGTGCTGAAGCCACTGAGCTGGCAGGGAAAACAGGAATAGAAGTAGTCTTTGCACATTGGGCGGCAGCTCCCAAGGGGGTTTCTGTGACCACAACCCGTCACAATATCATTGCCTTTATTTCTCTTTCATGTATGTAGTAAACTACTTGTAAATGGCAGGAGAGGGGTAGTTGCCTTATGCTAATCCATGCAGTTAATTACCAATGGTGCTTAGGAAATAGAAGGTCTTACTTCAAAGCCACAATGGTCACCTATTGTTCACCCAAGGAATACTTGCTGGCAAGAGGCTGTCAATAACCTGCCAGAGAGCTATAAAAGAACTCTAGGGCCCTGATCCTCTCATCTCAGAACTGCTTGAGTTTGAGTCACAAGACTGAGGTCTCCAGCTCCAGTCTGGATCACCCTGACATTGGACATGGTCTGCCTATTTTGGACAATAACCAGATGAATTGATTCTGGAAAGAACTTTTTGCAACTCTGAAACTCACCATCTCTGCTATGAAACCGACCTAATAACTTTATTCATGTCTGTATGTATAATTATCTTTTAACCACAGTTCTCTCTCTCTTTTTTAAATATATATTTTAGTTTAGTTAATAAGAATTGGCTGTGAGTGTGTATGTGGGTAAGTTCTGAAATATTCAGTGACCTGGGGGTAATGGGCCCGATCCTTTTGGATTGGCAGAACTTTATATATGATTAACTAGATTTTCAGTAATCCTCATCGTATTTGACTTGGCAGTCTGGATGGGAGCCCAAGGCTGGATTGCTTTAAGGAAACTGTGTTTTTGGTTTCTGGGTAACCAGTAAAGTATTGTAGAAGCTGTTTCGTTGTTAGCTTGGTGAATCTAATTATCAGAATAACCACCAGTTTGGGGGATCACCTGACCCATTCTTTACAGTTTGCCCTGATTGATCAATCTCAGTGTGGTCCCCGCCCTAGGACCCTGGTCACAGTTGCAAAAAGTTGTATGTTGATCCCCGTAGAGGGGCAACGGACTTAATATATCTGAACTGTCCAGGAGAGGGCAGAACACACATTCTGGGGGGGAAATTTGGGACTCAGAGTGTGTTGGGGTCACCCTGCAGGTAGTAACCAAGGCCGCTGGAAGCCAGCGTGCGGCTGGTGTTTGCTGACAGGCTGCTGAGTCTGAGCTGCTCGACCAGAGCTGTGGCTATACACAGACACTCAGGGTGTGACCTACATGCTGGCAGGCTACTTGTGAGCGGCCCAGGTGGGAGCTACAGCTGCAAAGCATTGTGAGGCACCCAAGGTTGCAGGGCAGGTGGTGACACAACCTCTCACCGGTCTGCATTGCACCCTGGAATGTCATACAGGGTCAACTTAAAACGATGCTGTCAGCCACACCTGGTAAGCAGGCAACACCACAGACCATTTTGCTGCATGGGGCTTTCTAACTGGAGCCACCTGAATTTGTGTTGCTGCATGGGAAAGAGAAGTGGAAATTGTAATCCAGGAATTTATGAATGTATAGTAGGGCCAAATTCGGTGTTGATTTACACCCCAGGCAACTCAGATGACCTCAGTGTGTGATCCAGGGCAAAGTTTGGTGGTAGTTCTGATGATAGCAGTACTGAATATCAGACAGTATTTTTTGTTGATATACACAAGCCTATGCAGTTTCTCTAAGGCAGGCACCTACTATTTCTATGTCAAAGACTGACACAAGTGGAAATGAACCTTTTCTGCTTACAAGGGGATTAAATATTAACGTGATTAAATTGCTTATAAAATATATGTTTACCAGCATTAATTTTAGCCACAGTTCAAACTGCTGCTGCGAATGCAATAGTGTAAACTATTTGGACTCATGGCTCATATTCAGATTTGTAATTATTAGACAACCACTAATTTGGTCTATGGAACTGGATACTAAAGAGCTGCTCTTGCGAATGAATCCTTGAATGGATTCTAATTAGAAAAATCTTTTACATTAAAATAGTCTCTGTCTCTCTCAAGGATTCATCTCTCCCTCCCACCTTGCTTATTCCTCACCTGTAGTCATAATGCCTTATTTATGACATAATTATTCTCTAAGAGATGTAGCACAGTACTTGCAACCCAGGGGGTAGGGGAAAGTGGGCTTTAAATCTTCTTTGTACCCTCCTTTGATCCCAGGATGCCCCCTAGCCCTTGTCCCAATTTAGATAGCCCAAGGAGATCTCTCAAAATTACAGCATATTCCTCAGTCTGCCGTGGCCCTGTCCCTGGTATGCCTCTCTTGCCTCCAGCTCTGTCCCCTGCATGATCCCTATGCCAGGGCTTGCAAGGGGGTCCTCAGAGGGCAGCTTTCTGGGTGTCTTCTGCAGTTTCTGCACCAGAGCAATCCTCCCCTGGCCAGATCTGGGGCTTTCAAGAGTTTTTATGCCCCTCCAGCCCATTTACTCAGCATAAAGGGGCTGGAGTGGGTCTGAGGATTATGGACTTCAGATGGGTCGTGGGAAGTAGCAACAAATTGATTTTTAAAAACTAAAATTCTCTTGTCCTGCAAATTTTCTTGTTGATAAATAATAAAGAAAGAGAAATGTAGAAATTCCTATTTATATAGAGGCTCTTTTGGGCAGTGGGAGTGTAAGAAGAAGCCCAAATTTCCCCCCCACGCCATCCTATCCTCAAAAGCCCTGTATTGCTTCTCCTTCCATGAGCCAGAGAAGATCACTGATGAGTGGCATGAGGCATTCCATCCCTCCAGCTAGAAGCTGCATATACTGCAGGGTTGCCTGGGCCTATCAGTCCAGAACGGCTCATAAACTCTAACTCTGCTAACATGTGTCAATGTGTTGCACTGCCACGAGGGAATTGGCAGCTTCACGTAAGCTATCACCACCAGGTGCTTTAAATATTGTTTCCCCCCTCTCACACTCACACACACACACACACACACACAAACACACACACACACACTCTCTCTCTCTTTATTTTCAGGAAACTGCAGGGGTGCCTGGAACAATTTGTGTAGTGGGGCTGCTGAGAGCCATTGAATCAAACTGTAAACGATGGAAACCACTTCAGCATCCCTAGTTCCAGCGCCTATGGGCAACTCCCCCACAAAAAAAACCCCTCACATCAGGAGTCTCTCTACATTCACTTGTTTATCATTCTTGCTCCTGAGTAGTTAAAGATGACTCCACAAATCTGATCTTCCAGAGACATGAAACAGGTCAATGATCACAGAATGCATCTGGGAGTACTTCACCTAGCCAAGTTCAATCAGGATGTTTTATTCATATCTAGTCAATGAGAAGGATGATTAGCCAAGCTTTGCAATGCATTAAAAAAGAAAAGTTGCAAAAATATACGTAGGTCCATGCAGACTACATTGGCTGTAGCTACTTTATGTTTTTCCAGACTATAGCTAATATGAACGACTCTGACTGAAGTCAGAACTAGTGATACTCTTGAGGTCTCTTTGAAACAGGGAGACTGGTGACAACCAGAGACAGAGTTCTCATACATAACAAAAAAGTCTAAAGAGAATAAGGCAGGAGTGCCCACAGTTGCCTAAAGATATTAAATTTAAATGAAGTGTAAATAAAGTTAAACGTAAAGGATTAAAAAAGGTCAAGAACTGTCAAAGCAATATCGGCAATTCAACAGCAACGTTCAGGCAGCGTCAGGCTCCAAAGACATCTATTGGATCAGGAACTGAGAGAAAATCCACACCAGTGACATGGCTGTTTTTCTTCTTCTCTCTGGCTTTCAACATTGATTCCTGCTATACATGGCTGAGTTTTCTTGGTTTCTCTGACAAATTTGCACTGAAAGAGAAGTCAGACTTCTGGGAAACTGAATTTTTCAGGACCTGGTCCTGTGAGGAGCTGCATGCTTCCTGGAAGTGTGCTCCTGAATGGGAGTTGTGGGTGTTCAGCACCACGTGCCCTCAGGCCCCATGTGCCTTTGGAATCTCAAATCCTAACAGGGACACTAGGCAGGGGGCAAATTTTCAGCACAGGGAATTAGCATTTCTCTATCTGAATGGTAGTTATCACCCAGCCAGTTCTCAGCATACAGCACTGAGCATTTGCCTGGAGTTTGCTCAGTAGTACAGACAGCCTGAAAAGAAGCAAGAGAAGACAAATTAGAGGAAGGTTTACATTTCCTCCTTAACCCATGACACACTCAGGGCCAGATTATAATCTGACTGCAAATCAGTCTGGATTAACCCCACAGACTGGTGAGATGGGAGTTTGATTTTGGGAAGGGAATTGTGAGCATGGGTCAGACAATTGGGTGGATATTGGCAGCAGCCTGTTTTAAAACCTTGTCATTGCTCGAGGTTTGGGAGAATGGAGGAACATATATTCCCTTAAAGGTTTGTATAGCAACAACAACAAAAATTAAAATAATAAGTACATCAGAAGCAGGAAGCCTGCCAAACAATCAGTGGGGCCACGGGACAATTGAGGAGCTAAAGGAGCACTGGAGTAAGATAAAGCCATTGCGGAGAAGCTAAATGAATTCCTTGCATTGGTCTTCACAGCTGAGGATGTGAGGTAGATTCCTATACCTGAACCATTCTTTTTAGGTGGCAAATCTGAGGAACTGTCAGTAGAAGAGGTTTTGGAATAAATTGATAAATTAAACAGTAATAAGTCACCAAGACCAGCTGGTATTCAGCCAAGAATTCTGGAGGAACTCATATATGAAATAGTAGAACTACTAACTGTGGTATATAGTCTATTCTTTAAATCACCCTCTGTGCCATATGACTGGCAAATAGCTAACGCAACACCGATTTTAAAAAAAGGCTCCAGAGCCAATCCTGGCAATTACAGGCTGGTAAGCCTACCTTCAGTACCAGGCAAATTGGTTGAAACTATAGGAAAAAAACAGAATTGTCAGACACACAGATGAACACAATACGTTGGGAAAGAGTCAACATGGCTTTTGTAAAGGGAAATCATGCCTCACCAATCTGTTAGAATTCTTTGAGGGCATCAACAAACATGTGGACAAGAGTGATCCAGTTGATATAGTATACTTCCAAAAAGCCCATAGGCAAGGTCCCTCACCAAAGGCTCTTAAGCAAAGTAGGTAGTCATGGGATACGAGGAAAAGTCCTCTCATGGTTCAGTAACGGGTTAAAAGACAGGAAACAAAGGATAGGAATAAAAGGTCAGTTTTCACAGTGGAGAGAGGTAATAAGTGGGGTTCGCCAAGGATCTGTACTGGGACCAGTGTTGTTCAATCAATTCATAAATGATCAGGAAAAAGGGATAAACAGTGAGGTGGCAAAATTTGCAGATACAAAATTACTCAAGATAGTTAAGTCCAAAGCTGACTGCGAAGAGTTACAAAGGGATCACACAAAACTGAGTGACTGGGCAAGAAAATGTAAGATTAAATTCAATATTGATAAATGCAAAGTAATGCACATTGGAAAACATAATCCCAACTACACATATAAAATTATGGGGTCTAAATTAGCTGTTCCCGCTCCAGAAAGAGGTCTTGGAGTCATTGTGGATAGTTCTTTGAAAACATCTGCTCAATGTGCAGCGCAATCAAAAAAGCTAACAACATTAGAAACTATTAAGAGAGGGAGAGGTCAGACAGAAAATATCATAATGCCACTCTACAAAGCTCTGGTATGCCCACACCTTGAATATAGTGCACAGTTTTGGTTACCCCATCTCAAAAAAGATTTATTGAAATTGGAAAAGGTACAAGAGAGGGGCAACAAAAATGATTAGGAGTATGAAATAGCTTCCATATGAGGAGAGATTTAAAAGATTGGGACTGTTCAGCTGGGGAAAGAGACAACTAAGTGGGGATATGATAGAGATCTATAAAATCATGACTGGTTTAGAGAAAGTTAATAAGGAAGTGTTATTCACCCCTTCACGTAACAAAAGAAGCAGGGGTTACCCAATGCAATTAATAGGCAGCAGGTTTAAAACAAACATAAGGAAGTATTACTTCACACAACATACATTCAACTTCTGGAACTCCTTGCCATGGGAAGTTGTGAAGGCCAAAAGTATAATAGGGTTCAAAAAAGAATTAGATAAGTTCATGGAGGATAGGTCCATCAATGGCTATTAGCCATGATGGTCAGGGATGCAATCCCATGCTCTGGGTGTCCCTAAGTCTCTGACTGACAGAAGCTGGGAGTGGATAACAGGGGATGGATTACTCGATGATTTCCCTGTTCTGTTCAATCCCTCTGAAGCATCCGGGACTGGGCACTATCCCAAGATAGCATATTGGGTTAGATGCACCATTGGTCTGAACCAGTATGGCCATTCTTATGTTCTTATAAGGATCTGAACTTCATTCAGACTTTCACACTCTTTTAATGTTCTTCCAACAGCAGCTAGTTGTGTCCTGCTCCTTCCATCCCTGTCCAGAATTTATGAATCCTAAATAAAATTCCAGGGCCAAGATTTACCCTGTATCATACATTTGGCACATAACAGGAGCATAATTGAATTCATTTTATGTTCCCTGAAGGAGGAAAGAAATTCAGAATATAATTAAACTCAATTAATCTCTTTAGCATTAACTGAAACTGATTTGGCTTTTGGTAAAATAGAATATTATATCTTATCAGATACACTTTAGGCTTTCTCAAGTCAACAACCCACTGTCTTTAGTAAATTCAAGAGATGTCCATGAAATTTGCAGTGGCCTGGATCCTGTTCCCAGCACAAACTCTAAGTAACCAGGCTGTGCACTGAAGAAATGAGTGAGGGTTTGGGGGAGCAACTGTTCTCCCAGACTGAAACATCATTTGAGCAACTTCATGGCTACTATTGCAAGAAGCTTTCTCATCAGGGGGTATGGCTGTTTGTGGTCGATCAGCACAGATATGCTGCATGGCATGTGGGGGTGTGGACCACTTTGTAGGATCCCCAAATTCTGAAGAATCTCCTGAAGTAAGGGTGATGCACTCCTGTACCTGGTCTATGGATACGTCAACCTCTAGGGTTGTCAGTCTGGCATCTTTAAAAAAAAAAAAATCCACACCATCACCATCTGAAAGCTATTTGGTGGCTTGGTTGAAACAAATTGATGGTCTCAGTCTAACGTGGGCAGGTGTCAACATCACAGATGATCATAATTAGCCCAATCGGGCATTCTTGTGGGCAGTATTGGCAGAAAGGCTAAGAACCAAAAGGGTTTGGAAACTGAACTGCCTGCTCCACTCCTAAGCGGGGGAGGTGGGCAGGAGGAGTCTCTCTAGGTCACAGATAAGGCAACACAGGTGAGATAATGTGGAGAAGGATGCGTTGCTGCTGCCAGTACTACAGCTGCTAGACTTTAATCTCCTAAATCATCAGCTCAGAACCAGTATTTGGTGGGATTCATTAGGAGTATCGTACATGGTACTGTGAATTATAGATCCTACATGCAGCAAAGGCTGAGGGGATAAATTTTCAAATGTTCTGCCTACATTACACATACACACAATGTACAGTTACACTTACAATTATACACATTGAATGTGGAAGTGACCATTTTGTGTGCACAATCTAGGTACAACTTTTGGGAAAACTTACCCTCTGAAGTCCATACATGTATTAAAGGAAAAATGTGTTAGCTTGGGATTCAAGTCCTAAGAAAAACATGTTCTTACTTCATAGACTGATAGACTTCAAGGCCAGAAGGGACCAATATGATCATCTAGGTTGACCTGCTGCATAATACAGGCCATAGAATCTCACCCATTAATTCCTGCATCAAGCCCATAACTTCTGTTTGAGTTGTAGCATATCTTTTAGAAAGAGATCAGTCTTGGCTTCTATAGAAACTGTTCAAAATTCCACAAGGCACTGTACAAGAACTTAAAAGCCACGCTACAGAGCTCTTTGCAGATGGTACTGTTTTTAGTAGCAGGTTGTCTAATCAGTGTTTTTTAAACAGAGCATGCAAAATATCGTGGGCCAAATCCTAGTTCTACCAGCTTCCATGGTGCAAAGCCTACAAGTGGCTGCACGTGGCTGCTAAAGGCCCTGTGACAGAGTGCTGGGCAACAACAGCTGATCCAGCACTCTGATCACTGCAACTTCCATTAGCTGCCCCGTGCACACCTGAATGTGGGAAGTGTGCCAAGCTGATAGATTGAAGAATAGGCTTGAAAAATTTAAAAGCTAATTACCTCATTAACTTAGAAGGCACAAAGGCACAGGAAGGAAGTGCAGAGACGGGAAGAGAGAAACTGAAAACGCTCTAAGCTGGTAGAGCCAAGACCACAGGAGGTCTCTACCCTACTAAGCTCAGAAGCCTTAGAGCCCCAGGATACTGTTAAAGCTGCTGCACAATCTGAAAAGGTGGTGGGAATGAACTTTGCCAATAAATCACTGGGTGTTTTACCTGAAGGAGATCTCCAATTGTTTATTCCTCTGAAGAAGGCAGGAGCAGAACACAAGACTGTCATAGGCCCTCTAACTGAAGTGGCAGTAATTCAGCACCTAATTCAGTTGCCAGCTCTCCATCATCTCCAGGAGTGGAGCTTGTCCTCTGCCTTTGACTTGCCTTCATTATATCAGCGGTGAGATGGAGTAATATATTGATGTCTGGTATTTAGATATTTAGGCTAGATGACCCTTGCAGTCCCTTCTAACCCTATGATTCTATGATTTGCGTTTGACATAAATATGCTAGGCAAAGGGGTCCCTCTTTAAAGCACTGGTGTCTAATGTTTCACAGATGTAGAAGACTAGATTGCCACAGACTATCATTATGGTCAATATTCAGTTGCATCTGTCACAGATGAGATTTTCCACCGTCAGAACTATTACATCTTATAAGTCACGTAAGAGCTGTATTTGGGCTAACACCCTTCAGTTATGGGGACATGGAAGCCGCCCCACACAGTGGAAATGTACAGGCTCTGCTGTTTGAGTGGTGACTGTGGAGTGGGCATGCCTTCTTCTCTGCACATGAGTGGCTGAGCTGGGCTCTGTTCCAGGCCTCCAGCAAGTGACACGGAGTGTCATTGGAGTCATGGTAATGGCCACTGCGTCCACAGTTATGCAGATCCAGTGACCACAATCCCCTGGGTGAGTAGGAGGGGTCATTGCCCTATTCCAGCCCAGAGGCTGAAACAGTTACTTGCAGTAGTTTCTGGCAGCTCCCAGTCTGCAAGTAGTTTCCTATACAAAATGTGTTTTATTTGGGTTTTGTGTAGGGTGCAGAGAGCAGGAGGGGTTGAATTTCACTCTTGCTGTGTAAGTAGATGGGGCCTCAGAAGGATGGTCGGGTGTTTGAACATTAAGAATTAAGTATCTGGGCTCCGATCCAATAATCAATTAAATAACAAAGAAGAGTTTCAAAGAAATGCCAGTGGCAACATTTGAGAGGTAGCTGTGGGGACTAGAATGAAGAACATAGAATGAACATTAGGAGCATGCACAGATCTCTCTATTCATGGACTAGAGGACTTGAAGCACAATGTTTTTTAAAAGGCACCGGGAGATTTTTCTAAAGGCATTTTTTATTTGTAAAATAATAAAATGCACGTCATTTTGCTGAAGCCTATTAAATTTCTTGGAAAAAGGAGAAAAATAACAATGATGCCCTTCCTCATTATAAATTGGGTGAAAAAAGGGGAAGTCTGATCTCCAATGTTTTCTTCCACAGCAACTCTTCTAGTTCAAGGTAAAGTCAATGAACCATAATCTTAATATTTGGACTAGGGAGAAGAAAATACACTCTTCACTGAGAAGCAAACTGTGATGGACAAGGGGAAATCTGACTTCCTTTTAGCAAGCAATACTCTATTGATCAAACACAGGATATTTGATCTGCTCTAAATGGCCACTGGTTGGCAGGAAATAAGAAAAATGAGGAACATGTGAGGAACCGTTGTGATAGAAAATGACAAGCAGCAGGATTCTTGAGTACAGATGGCACTGAAAGGGGAAAAGTGGATGTGGTTTAACTGAACCTCATGTTAATTTAGGTTATGTATTTTCATGGCACAAAAACTGATTAAATATATTTATTTCTGTCCTTGGAAAGAAAGAAGAGTTTACACTGAAAATTAATTCCAAGAAGAGGACTTACCTCTAGGGTACAACCGAATGATTGATGTTCCGGTAAATAACATTACTCTCATTACTTTTTTCACAGATTGCACTCTTCCTTCAAGTACTATATTGTTTATCTTCAGTTGGTGTTGGGGAAAGCTACCAAATAATTTCCCATGAACTTTTCATAGAAAAAAACACTTTGATTTTGTAGTCCTTCTATTTTACTTTGTTGCAAAAATCAACAAAATGGCTTTTGCATGAAAACCATATTGAATATGCATACTCTGCCTGTCAGCTTTCAAATTTCAAAGTCCCCTTTCTCTCAGAAATGGTTTCTAAACATATGATTCTTTACAATGACTCTAGCTTCCAGCATCACGTCTGATCTTTATGTATCCTTTACTCCTATTTCTCTTCAAACTGGATGATCATGTTATCCCTAAGGATAACTAAATGAATTGATGATGTTAGGGGAACTCTACTGAGATCAAGCCAATTGTCAAATAAATAGAGGGTGAAATCATTTCCCGCACTGAAGTCAATAGCAAAGCTCCCATTGAGTTCAATGGAACCAGGATTTCACCCAAAGATTTTTTTTAAACTAGCACATGAAAGGTTACCCTCAGCAACAACACCACCTAAAGGTCAGGCATGGGTGTAGCCACTGGTCCCCCTCCCTTCAAACATTCTAGTCCAGGGGTCTCAAACTCAAATGACCTCGAGGGCCACATGAGGACTAGTACATTGGGCCGAGTGCCGCATTTACTGACACCTCCCCCCCGCCGCCCTCGGCCCCGCCCCCACTCCACCCCTTCCATGAGGCCCCACCCCTGCCCCGCCTCTTCCCACCCCTTCCCTGCCCCCATTCCAACCCCTTCCCCGAAATCCCCACTCCAACTCTGCCCCCCTCCCTGCCCCCAGGGGGCACAGGAGGGATGTGGGGTGTGGTGGGGGCTCAGGGCAGGGAGTTGGGGTGAGGGGTGCAGGAGGGGGTCAGGGTGCAGGGTGCAGCAGGGGGCTCAGGGTAGGGGGTTGGGGTGCAGGAGGAGTGCGGTGGGGGTTCAGGGCAGGGGGTCAGGGTGCAGGGTGCAGCAGGGGGCTCAGAGCAGGGGGTCGGGGTGTGGGGTGTGGTGGAGGTTC
>QXTE01000043.1:4249256-4271842 GCA_003942145.1 Platysternon megacephalum
AGGAGGGGCGCAGGGGTGTGTGTGGCTGTTGCTTCAGGCACCGCCCCCAGCAGCTCCCATTGGCCACAGTTCCCCATTCCCGGCCAATGGGAACTGCTGGGGGCGGTGCCTGAAGCAACAGCCACACACACCCCTGCGCCCCTCCTCCCCCAGGTTCCAGCCGATTCCCGGCGCGGGGGCAGGGCAGGGCAGGCAGCCGCTCTAAGTAAACGTTGGGGGAGGGCGGGGGGGCTGTGAGGAGCTCGCAGGCCGCATGCAGTAACCCTGCGGGCCGCATGCGGCCCGCGGGCCATGTGTTTGAGACCCCTGTTCTAGTCCATCCCTTTCAGGCTATACAGAAAAAAAAGGCCAATAACAGATGTCTTTTGGTGCCCATAAGGTTTTGGGGATTCTCTCAGCTCTGGGACTTGGGATCTGGACCCTTGTGTATTCAGGATCTTCCCCAGCTGGATTCTCCATGGAGGCATCAACTCCTGTTGTCCCTTCAGGGGGACTGAAGGTGCACTCACTCCACAGGGCTCTAATCCAGGGCCCAATCATAGGCAGCTAAGTTCTGCACATTGGAGTGCTAAATAGCTGACTCCCTGGATCACTTCTTATCTGAGTTCCCCCTTTTTCCCCCTCACAGGTAAATTAAAGAACTGAACTGAAAACAAAGTTTCTGACCTTCCCAAACAGTCACCAGCTCTCCTTTGCAGACTTGTCCAGGTCAGTGTGGCCAAGTGTCAGGCAACCAGATCTCCTTTATTTCCACATATAGGCCTGTTCCCTCCCACTGCTTCCCTCCTTCTGAGCTGCTCTGTTTCCCCTTTTAAGTTCTGCCTCCAGCTTGTGCAGGCTTTGCGCGTGTGACTGGGCAGGGCTCCCTGGGCCTTAACCCCTTGTTCTCCAGTGTGGAGTCTGTATGCCCCATCCCATAGCATCGGCTTTAAAAAGGTCAAAAGAGAAAGATCAAACTAATCAAGAGCTTTTATAGCCTTTGCCTGGAAAGAGCCAGCCCTCTTAGGGTATGTCTACCTTGCAAAAAACACCCCTAGCAGTGAGTCTCAGAGCCCGGCTCTGCACACTCAGGCTTTCAGAGCTCACGCTATGCAATGTGGACATTGCTGCTTGGGCTGTGTAACCCAGTGAGAGGCATGGGTCTAAAAAAACCCCAAACCAAATAGTATAACTAACTCCTGCCAGCTAGAGCCATGAGGCTGGCTGGCATCCTGAGAATACTGAGTCAAGATAACGCAGAAGTGAGCATTTTCAAAAGTGGCTGTGTGGTTTAGAAGCCAAAATCCAATGTTCAAAAGTGAATTAGGCTCCCAGGGAAGATTTTAAAGGTGTTTAGGTGCCTAAAGACAAATAGTCACCTAGTGGGATATTAAATAAAGCCTAGTTGCCTAACTACCGTTGAAATCAATGGGAATTAGGCACCTAATTGCTTTGAAAATCCTACTAGGTATCTATCTGCATCTTTAGGCACCTAAAAATCTGGCCCTTGGGAAACTGGCCCAGTCTCATTGAAAGTCAATAGAACTTGGGCTCTGAAGTGCTTAAGTCACTTCTGAAAATGGAACATACGCTCCTAAGTCACTTAAGTACTTCTGAAAAATTTCCCCTAAATGCCTTGTGCTTTACAAGGGCAGAGAAACACTACAAATGCTTTCAGGGTCAATCAACCGCTAATCAGTGGTCTGTTGATCACAATGAAAAATATTTGAACCCAGAGTCCCAGATCTGCCACGCATGAGGATCACTTGCCAATCCCCAGTGCTGGCTCTCAGGCTAGATGTCTTCTTGCCATTGCAAGGGATGGGGGTGATGGAAGGTAGTTGGCTTCCTGCACTGGAGAGGAGGCATGTCCATTGTTGCCTTTCTTAACTGTGTTGGTTCCTGTCCAATGCCTCAGCCACTCTCCTCTGCTATCCCAGATATAACAATAGCCAGACCCAAATTGTGGCAGAGCAGTGCAATGATGAAAGCTGTGATTTTTTAAAGTGACTTCATGTTCTCTTCTGTAAGAGAGAGATTGCAGCAAGGCTTCACACACATTTCACCCTTTAAATCTCACATTCATTATAGCATTAGGTCTACAGTCAAATGCTGAAAGGTTAAAGTGATTGATTAAGGAGGTGATTATGTATTCAGGTTTTAGGGGAAAATCAGACTCCAAGATCTGAGGACACATTAACCTTTGAGGTCTTTAAATACTGTACTGCTGGCTATCCGGAATTCACTCATGAAAATGTCAGCACAACACACAGCCTCACTTGGTTGTTAATTTACTTGATGGGAATTCAGTAATGAACATTGGCTGGCCATAAAGATGAAAACATCCTGAAATCAATCTCTCTCGGCTTAGATTAAGGTCCTCAAGTCTCCTAGTGAAAGCAGCTGGCCAAAAGGCACTTCCAGTCTAAAAATACAAGGACACATGATTTAGCGCCCCCCAACCATTTAATCTCAAAATATTAACTAGTGACTGTTTTCAAATTGTTATGTGAGTGCTAAGGGGCTGCTGTACATAGAGGGCTGAGGAGCTACGGTGGCCCACTTACTGGCTGAATAGAGGTGCTCTAAGGCAATCGGCCTACCATGGCAGATGCAGACGGTACTGCTGCGGGAGCACACTGCATAGTGCGCCGTACACCTGAGACTGAAAGGAGAAGCATGTACTCTCCACAGCCCTGCAAAGCAACTGTTGCCAGGTGCCTGGAAGGGGGAAGGGCCCTGCTTATGCTTCTTTGGGGGCATCACCTGATCTCTGAGCGTTTTAATTTCTGCATTAAGTTGTTGCTGTTAAAAAGATGCTCTCCAGTCAAATGCAGCGTTGTAAACTCCTGTCCTCCCGGCCACCATTTATAAATGCCCATAAAAGGGACAGCTTATTAGTCATCTATGTTATTAGTCATCTATGTTAAATACAATGGGCTCCTCGGGTGCAATAGGAGAGGAAATGGTCACATCTCCCCTGCTTGGGATTCCCCCAGCATGGAAGAGTCCCAGGTGGGTGAAGAACTGCCATAGCTGGCTTCTAGGACAGATCCTTGTGTTTCCCCATCTGCAGCCCTCACCATGAGGGCAGGGCTGTGACATGGCCATGTGAGTGCTCTAACCTCCACAAAGGGCCAACGTCAAACCAGCATGAGAATCAGGAAGCTGTAATCTGCTCCCTGATGTCTCCCTCTCAGCACATTGTGCCCAGCAGAAAATCTAGTCAGTGTGGGTAATGTGTGTTCGTTATCTGGCCAATGTGTTTTAATAAACATGTGGAAGGTAGCCCTGTATTTGCGAGAGCTCTAATATAGCACCATTTCCCAAAGCAGCACTGAATATATTTGTACATATTTACAACTACTGATGTGAATGCACATTGATATAGTAGAACTTCGTTTATTCAGACAAAGCCCAGCTATTTTTTTTTTTACATTCACTGCAAAAACATGTACATCTAAGTTATAGCCACTTGGACAGATTTTGGCCTGAAGATGTTGCCTTGATTTAGAACCTGACTAAAAATGGCTTGTGTTCAATGACAGCTGGATAGTTCTTTTTAATTTATACCTGCTTTTCTGGCTGTTGGTTGGTTGGTTTTGGCTATGCTGAATCATTTCTGCTTCCTTTTACATCCTTGGGAGTCATATCCATTGACTGCAATGACATCTAGTTTAAATGAGGGCAGAGCAGAGCAGAATACACAGCTGCTGAAAGGAATGGTAGGTTACTGTACACAGCTGCTGAACACAGCCAACAAGCTACCGCCACAGAAGATGCTGATTTTAAGCTAGTGGGAACCTTAAGGAATAATTTCTCATTGCATTAACTCATCCAGCAATGATGAGGCCATGAATCTTCTTTTTGAGGAATGAAGTATAGCAAAAAAGAGCCTCCTCCTAAAACTAAACTGGAACAAAACTAAACTAAAACTGTGCTGGAACAAATTCATCTTGTGTAAGACTTCTGGGGAACACTGAAAGGATTTTTACATTGACTGATGGATTTTAAACCTGGGGAGCGAGGGGAACATGTTCTGCAAGGTGGCCTTAGCATGCTCACGCTTGTGGGACAGGAACTGCAGCTTCAAGTTTCAAGAACCTTCTACAAAAACTAAACCTGCTGGGAATATAAGAACTCCCCTTCTGGTACTGAACATTCAGAGCTGAGGTTATAAAAAATGCTGTGTATTGCCCAGTTGACTATGTTTGTTCCTACCTACAGCTTGCTGAGAATATGGGGACCTTCATTCCATGCCCTGCCAATGTTATTTTTAGATTAGTTCCCTTTTCCATGTTTAGTATAGTTTGACAGCTTTTCTGTGTGTGTATAGACTTCAATAGCATTGTCATATTTTGTGTGCGTGTGTGTGTTTGTTTAGACTGCTATAGCAAAGATCTGTGTGTATTGTGCAAGTGTTATCAGCACACTTTTGTATGGGAGAGAGACATGGACCTTATACTCTCATCAGGAAAAGAGGCTCAACAGCTTTCATATGCGTTGCCTTCATTGAATCTTTGGAATCTCCTGGAGGGACAGAGTGACCAACACTGAGGTGCTCAAGCAGGCCAGCATACCCAGCATGCAAACTCTCCTCAAACAGAGATGCCTCCATTGGCTTGGGCATGTGTGTCAAATGAATGATGGGCACATCCCAAAGGACATCTTCTACAGTGAATTGACATCTGGAAAAAGACCTAAAGAATGCCCAAAATTGCATTTCAAGGATATGTGCAAGCGAGACCTCAAAGAAATGGACATGGATGTGGACAACTGGGAAGATCACACTCAGGAAGATCACACTCAGAGCTTAACAAAGGTCTCTGGAATTCCGAGAGGAAGCTGTCCAGCTTAGCAAAGGAGAAAAGAGCTCGCAGAAGGCAGAGCCCAAAGGGTCAAAACATCACCTTTAAATGTGACAGGTGCGGCAGAGATTCTCTCTCTCCAGTGGGTCTCTTCAGTCACTTTCGCGGCTGCCGTAAAACCAACTGAGTAAATTCTTTACCTCTCAGGGGTGCATACCCATGATCTCTCGAGACTGAAGGATGCCTACTACTATAGCATTATCATGTTGATAAAGGTTGGGTGTCAACAGATTAAGTTGTTTTAAAACTCTTGTTTTACTACGGCTGGCTGGAAACCAACTATTCTGTTTCATGAAAAAGTTGAGGTTTCAACATTTGTTATCATTCCAATGTGGAACAAAAACTTTCACAAAATAACATATATGAAATGGATAACCATAACCAGTCTAGGTTGGGACTGATGTGAGTCTATACTTGCAAAAGAGTCACATAAACCTGCCAGAATGGCCAATGGTGACCATATGCAGCTATGATCATACATGTAATGGGATATTTGCTCACTTAAGTTGGCCACATGCAACAGCACACACTCTTACACTTGCACATCTGAAAATGTGGTCCCATCCATGGATATGGAGAGAACTACCATTCTGACATGGCATCTGTGGCATTGATACCATGGCACAGAATGCCAGAGTGAGCAACAAAAGATCTAAAATGCATTATCTCTGGATTCAGCACCTCTGAAAATGGGATCACCAGCAAAAGGCACCTATGCTGTTAAGTCATTTAAATCCCCTGAGGGACAGGGAATGCAAACAAGAAAAGGTAACAGCATCTCACTGCGATCTGCCTAGCACCCTCTTCCTGATTGTTAGAAGAACAAAAGGAGCTAGTCCAAGGAGAAGATGAGTTTTCTCATCCACAATAAATCTTTTATGCTTCTCATGTGACAGATTTTACTTTCATCCATCTGCTACTTAAACTAGTCGAAAAACAGGAGCTTTTATTTACTTAGGCTAGATTCTGCCCTAATGTGCCTTAGGAACTTGACACGTTAATTAATGTAGTAGCGTTCATGATTTTTAAAATCAAATGCTTCTAGTCCCGCACACATAGTTAGCAAATCTATGGCATTAGGACACCTTTCTGCATAAGGCCTTTCTTGAGAATGCTAGGATTTTGCATTTTATACTGTGCAGGTCTTGAAAAGTAATCTTTAGATAACAAAGTAATCTTGTACTGAAGGAATGGCTTAAGGTGAGGCAGAATAAGGAGTGTATTATTTAAACCTGATTGTGAAAGATTTATATAACATAAGCCACAAAGCTCAGGAGGTCATTTAAGCTTCTAAAAGGTTACTATTGGCAGAAATAACTTTGCAGAACCAAAGAGTTATGTGCAAATGAGCGCATTGTCAGTATTGTATGGAACATATTGCATACAGTCTTTGGAAAGTCATAGTTGCCTCTCTGTATTCTGTTCATTCATGAGATTTGCCTCATTAATATTTACATCAACGTCTAAGACCTCCAAATATTTAGGGTTTAATTAGGAAAAGCTCTAACTAAGAAAATGTTTAATTGTTACAATGAGTTCAGTTGGCACAGGTTGACTATGGCTGACGTTTCCAATTCTTCAGGCTGAATAAGCTCAGCAGTGCACGTTTGTTCTGTAAGCCTGGCTCATTACTGACAAATGCCATAGAAAATGAAGATAGCCCAAGAATCTCATCTAAAATGTTCTTGACTGCTGGACTTTGTTGTCTGGGTTACAGATGAACAAGGCAAAGGGACACGTGCGGAGGAAGGGAGGTGAAATTCATGCTTCTCGCAGCACCGGCCAATCAGGCTTTACAGCTCCATCACATCACTTGGGAAGTCTTGTCTTCCCAGAATGCTATCTTCAGGCACAACTTCAAACTCAACAGTTAAAAGCAACAGGGTATCAAACTACCCATCTTTCAGGCCTCTTTTGAGACACTGCTGTTACCTGAACAGTCCCCTACTATGCGGGCTTCCCAACAGTGGCCTACTGTCCTCAGGACTACCCTTCATTATACTTTATGGACTTTGGTAACCAATGGCAGCCCCTGGACTTGGGTCCATGAGGGATGGTGGTGGAGCATAGGAAAGAGAAGGGTATAACTCCTCGATGTAGGAGGGGCCATGCTAAGCTGCTACAATCTCAAGGGGTCTCTCATTCTAGGCCAGTCAATGTTGGGGTGCTCAGCTGGAGATAGCTATAGATATTGAGGACCCACAGCTGAAGGCAATTAAAATAGCAATAGAGAAGTATGTGCTTGCATCTTCTACTAATTCTCAAGGTAAACACATACCCAACATTATATCTGTAGGTCTCCATCTAGAAAGCTCATCGCACCCTCCTATACTTTTTCATTCACAATGAAGAACCCATAAAGTACCATTATGTCTGTAACTTTCTCAAAGTAGACTGCAACTGAAGCAATTAAGGACATGTGCCAGGTGTCCAAGAATTGCAGCCACTTACACCCTTGCTGAATGTAGCCCTCCATCTCTCCTTTTTTTTCTTTTCTTTTTTTTTTAAATGTCAGAATTGTTCAGCCAATTGAATGAGCCGGCCAACTAAGTGCTTTATACAACACAACTCACAGGCTCCTCGCTCAAGTCCAGAAATCGAGCTTAGATGTGTGTCATGAAATATAAAATACCACAAGTGTCCATTTCAGAGAAGACTCTCTCAGATCTATGTTTATTAGCGTGAGATGAGGTTTATTGCTGAGGATGTTAAAGGAGAAGGCAACATGGTGATGCATTTACATATCTATTCACTATTAAACAATAGTGATTTTTTTAAAAAGAGTATATGATCATTTGAAAGAAGAACTTGGCTTTAAGAAATTTGGGGAAATAATTAAAGAACTTATTCTTCTAGCACTTCAGTCTTAAAAGTCAAATGAAAAGGACCAGGAAATTGTATTTTGACTAACAGTACAAAAATCCTGTCAACCTTGCTCTAAAGGACATATGCTGGCAATTGCATTATTAAAAATAAGGACTCTGGAAGTCAGTGGTACAGAGATACAAGGATGTGGAGAGAGCACTGTGCTGGCAGAAAATGGTTTGTAAAATACATAACTGTCTCTTACATTATTGTAATGAGGAATCCCAAGTTTAATAGTCTGGACATTTGCTATGTGTTCAGAAATAAAGGCAGGAAGCTTCATCAAAAAATAATAAAAAAAGCCGACCAAATCTCAAAGGTTGCATGAACGAGGGTTGAACCATGCTGAATAGAACACAAGTTTGGAAGGCTGAAGAACTGCCTGTATAAACTCCTCTAGCTGTGGTTCTTCACTCTGGTCACCATTTCTGAGAATCGAGGCCCCAAGGGCCTAATCACAGCCTCATTTAATGCAACGTGAGTTTTGTCATGGACTTCCATGGGCACAGGAACAGAACTTAACAGCTGGTCTCCACTTACAGCGCGGCAGCAGCACAGCTGCACTGGTGCCGTAGCGTTAGTGAAGACACCACATGCCAATGGGAGAGCTTCGTCCTTTAGCATAGGTACATGCTGACTAGAATACAAATGTGGAAGACTTAGACCTGCCTTGTCTAAAGACTTAGGCTTGGTCTACACTACCAACTTATGTCGGTATAACTATGTTGTTTAGGGGTGTGGATTTTCTACACCCCTGAGTGATGGAGTTATACCGACATAAACTGGTAGTGTAGACAAAGCCTAAGTCTTTATACAAGGTAGGTCTTAAGTCTTCCACATGTGTAGTCTAGTCAGCATGGTTCAGTCATTGCTCATTCAGGTCTTGAGATTTTATAGGCTTTTTCTACTATCTTTGACTTAAGCTACCTGGGTTTGTTTTTGAACACACAGCAAAAGCCCAAGTGACAAAGCAGTGTTCAGCTCTTCTGGTGAAGAAACTGCATAGGTGGCTTATCTCACCTTTTGTGGGCACTATCAGTGGTTAAATGGGCTCCCGGGGCAAATTAGGGCAGCCCTAAAACTACTCTAAATTTTATTAGTTGATAAAGGCCCTCAAGGAGCTGTTCCAATGGCCAGAATTAGAATTCAGTGTAGTCTGACCCCACCCTCTCCTGCCCCATATACTGAGCGGGAGAGGAGTGGGAAAGAGGAGGGAAGTTCAGGATGACACTATGTTCAGGGAATCCCCAGATGCTGCTTTAAGGTTTTGTTAAGTCCCCATGAAACCACTTGAGGGTCTGGCCGCTGTGATGGAGCAGAGAACCTCACACTGGCAGTGAGGGAGTTAAGGAGGCTGACAGGCTCTCCACTGGCAATGAAAGGGTTATGGAGAGCCTATGGGCCCAGCGGGCCCTGCCCTGCTACACCTGCAGCCAATGCATGATGAGGGAGCTAAAAGGAGGAGAATTGGCCCAGGAAGGAGGACAGAACTCTGCCTCTCTTGATGGGTGAGAGCCTGGTTGCAGCCCAGAGATGGAGCTCACATGCCAGCTGGACCTGCCCTTCCAGAAAGGCCACCCAGACCCGGCAGGGAGTCAGTGGAAGCAGAGAGTGTTTGGCAGACCAGCCCTGAGCAGAAGTGCTGGACCCCATGGAAGGCTCATTGGATGACCCTGTTCTAAGTTGTTTGTTTTGTTCCGATTGCCTTTGAACCTTACTGCTTCAAAAGGGGTGGTACAAAGGGGACTTTGGCTGGAGGGCTAGAGCACCACAAGGCTGGGCCTCATAGAGATGGAAACTTATCAGCAGAGGCATACAGTGGGGGTGGGTTGGCCCTGGAGGGCCACCCTGGCAAGGAGGTTACAAACACCTTCAAAAAATTTTTTGTTAAATGAGAATTGTAAACCTTTAACTTGCTCCTTGCCAGTGATGCTGTTTGCGTCTCTCTCTGGCCAATGTCGTAGGTCAGGTTGTCTCCCGCAGAGAGAAAGCACCTCCCGCTCTCCCTGGCCTGGGTGTGAGCAGCATCCCTCTGCCGTTCCTTCTCTTCCTGTGCTAGTGCTACCCTCCCGTTTCAATCTTCCCCAGCCACTAACTGCATCTACCCTACTGCCAGGGCCGGCGCAACCCATTAGGCGACCTAGGCGGTCGCCTAGGGCACTACTATTTGGGGGGCACCGGTGCCCCGGTTGTCAGTGGAATTTTGGGGGCGGGACCTTCCGCCGCCCCTGTTGAGGGTGGCATTTTGGGGGCGGGACCTTCCGCCGCCTAGGGCGCCGAAAAAGCTAGCGGTGCTCCTGCCTACTGCTCCTATGGCGTGCATGGCAGGAAGGGACATGACCTCCAAAACTTGTTCTGGGCTGATGGCCACAGGAATGCAGCGTGGAGACTCCACTGATCTCAGGCCTTTGAGGAAGATCCTTTCTCTACTCCATGTCCCAACAGCCATGGCAGCACAGCCCTGTGACGTTTCAATGGTGCAGCTCTGGAGTTACTGCTTTTGAGTGAAGCATTAACTGACAAATGAAATTGCATCATAAATGCGGCTACTGTGCTGCATAGGTAGTGGGGAGCAGATTGTCACCGTACAGTACATCCCACCAGCAAACCTCCTGTTGGAGGAGAGAAGCTGTTCCAGGAAAGATATATAAGAATGATGGAGATGAATCTATAAAGAAAATATATAGTTACTACTTGTACCATAAATTCTTGGAGTAAAATCTCCTGGCTGGTAAGTGTGACATATGTAGTTCTGTGACTGTTAGCATCTTGTTTTCTGTGCACTGCCACCTTTACATTTATACATTTACCTTTACTGTCTGCAAAGGCAGTTCTCATTCTGTGAGGCTGTGCTGACTCAACATGCTGCAGAGAAATCTGACACTGTGCTCTCACAGAGACTTGCCCCCTTTTTTTTTCTGGTTTCCTTTAATCTAAAATAAGTCATTCAGGCTTATCTGGTTGCTTTTTGTGCATGGAAAAACATAATAGCAGGAAAGAATGTTCTTACCAAGGGTCACACATTTAATTTATCCTGATTACACACTGACTGTGATAAAGAACAAGGTGGAACATGTGAACACCAAGGAGGAACTCAAGGAATTACCTCTAGTTCTTTGAAAATCAACGGCTTATGTTCTGAAGGTCATTCCAATATATTCACCTTCACTGGGGACACAAGTATCTTCATTAATTCCCTTATTACAGAAACCGAAATGGAGATAATTTATGGTAATGCACAGTCATTGCAGAGATTTAGATTACTTGAACTCTCATTCACCTTCAGTAGAGAATTAGTAGTGTATTTCAGTTTACCACATTTGTGTTTTATACATATTCAGTAGCCCTCTCGATTTGGAGTTAGTATGTGTAATCCATAGTTCCTCATGTTCTATGATTTTTCTGACTACTGGTAGGATTTAAAGTGATAGGATTCTCCATTAAAATAATAGAAGACAGAAAAACAAATAAGACAGCAAACTGGAAGACAGCAAATGTGTTGATCTTTTTAAAAGTCTCTGGGATGGATCCTGGATATTACAGACCAGTAGGCCTTATTTCAGTACCAGAAATAATTGAAAAGTTGGAATTATAATGAAAAATAGAACTATAAAATACTTACATGATCAGGCTACAAGGACAAACCAGTACAGCTTCCATAAAGGAAAAACAAGCTTCCCTGGTCCATTAGAATGCTTTCAGCTCAAAGAATTCTAATAGCAAACAAAATAAAACCATCAACAAAATTGTGGCTAAAGGAGAACTGCTTACATAATTTACTTGGGACTTTCCAAAAATCTTTGACAAGTCTCTTCCAATCAGTCATGAGGAGAGATGTGAATTTCTGACAGAAAACGAAGATTAAGGACAAGCAGCCAATTTTTAACATGGAAAGAGGTTAACTGTGGAATGCTTCCAGATTCTGTACCAGGACTGCCATAGCTTAATTTGTTAATGATCTGAGAAAGAGGATGATGGTGTCGATCCCTGAGCAACTTCAGATATACCTAACAAAGTGATCGGACAGAATGATGACAGATGAAATTCACTATAGGCAATTGCAAGATCATACAAATTCAAAGGAATATTTTCACTATCATGCTGGATCCTAAATTCACTGAGTCAGGTTCTTAGCTAGAATAAATTGGCATAACTTCATGCAGTTCAGTGGAACTATACAGATTTACACAAGCTGAGGACTTGACCTATTGTATCTATTCAGGAAAAAAACCAAGGCATTATTGTGAGCATCTTGGTGAAAACATCTGACAAATATGCACTGGTGACTGAAAAAAACCCACAAATAAAATATTAGGATGGCATTATAGGAAAGGTTTATTGAACCCTGCTTTCAATTGCTTACAACTTTGTCAAACTTAACCATTTAGCCTGAAATTTTCCATGCTTTGTGTCTGCCTCAGGCTGAATATTTTGGAAAGTTTCCACAAAAATTGTTCTGCTGTTCCTAAGAATGAAGTTAGGGAAAAATACGTTTGCCCACGTTAAAAAATTTCACTGAGAAGCTCTAGTGCCCCCATGCTCTGGAGCAGGAACTTGATATTCAGCAGGGGCATGGCTTTTGTGTCAGGAATGTGCCTTTTGCTTTTCCCAAATTTGCATTTTTTACAGTAACTAGCACAGGGGTCGGCAACCTTTCAGAAGTGGTGTGCCGAGTCTTCATTTATTCACTCTAATTTCGCGTGCCGGTAATACATTTTAACATTTTTAGAAGGTCTCTTTCTATAAGTCCATAATATATAATTAAACTATTGTTGTATGTAAAGTAAATAAGGTTTTTAAAATGTTTAAGAAGCTTCATTTAAAATTAAATTAAAATGCAGAGTCCCCCGGACCAGTGGCCAGGACCCGGGCAGTGAGAGTGCCACTGAACATCAGCTCAAGTGCCGCCTTCGGCACACGTGCCATAGGTTGCCTACCCCTGAACTAGCACAATGGGGCCCCAGTTGTGGTTGGGTCCTCTAGATGCTACATGAGGGAACTGGGATTGTTTAGTCTGCAGAAGAGAAGAATGAGGGGGGATTTGATAGCTGCTTTCAACTACCTGAAAGGGGGTTCCAAAGAAGATGGATCTAGACTGTTCTCAGTGGTACCAGATGACAGAACAAGGAGTAATGGTCTCAAGTTGCAGTGGGGGAGGTTTAGGTTGGATCTTAGAAAAAACTTTTTCACTAGGAGGGTGGTGAAGCACTGGAATGGGTTACCTAGGGAGGTGGTGGAATCTCCTTCCTTAGAGGTTTTTAAGGTCAGGCTTGACAAAGCCCTGGCTGGGATGATTTAGTTGGGATTAGGTCCTGCTTTGAGCAGGGGGTTGGACTAGATGACCTCCTGAGGTCCCTTCCAACCCTGATATTCTATGATTCTATGATTCACATATCCTATTCTGTTCTATATAGGTTCTTATGCCATACCAGTTCCATACTGTGTATGTTAATAAATAGCAAAACTATCATTCTAATTGACTACATTATACTGAAGGACTTTTATTAGGGTATCTCATTGCCTAAGAAAGAATCTGTAGTGTTCAGATAGAGTAGCTCTTACCCCAGGAGCTGGGCAGATAGGACAAGGTTTGAAACAGAGACCTAGCCATAGGGAAACTATTGTCTTATTTCAAGGTGAGCCAGCGAAGATGGTAACACAGTTGCATATTGAAACTGTGGATGACTCTTAGAGCAGCAGGCTGCAGGCAAGCAGTTCATAGGCATAGTATCAAGGTGTCTGGGAGAGATGTGATATTTAGTGATAGCTAAACATAAACTTGCATTAACAGCAATGTGCTGAATTAAGATAACTGTACATGATCTCGGCTGTTCTAGTATAATGATATTCTAGCTGACGATGTACTGGTATGTTACGACACTGCAGGGTCACAGACTCTGCTCATAAACACAAACAGAGAATCTAAACATTTCATTTCATTAGACAGACACCTGTCAGGGATGGTCTAGATAATACGTAGTCCTGCCACAAGTGCAGGGGACTGGACTAGATGACCTCTTGAGGTCCCTTCCAGTCCTATGATTCTATATTTTTAAGATTGTAGCTATGAAATGATCTGATCATAGCCAATTCTACTATATTTGCAGTCTTCTGGCCAACATACAAGGTCAGCTGGTACATTAAAATCAGGCTTATGTGATAGATTCCATGTGTTATCAAGAAAGGAAAATTGACTAAATTTAACTATTAGTACAATAGGAGAAAAAGCAACAAAGTGTGAAGTCACATGTGTGCATCTTGTAGGAGACTAAAAGCCCTGGTTTTAAAGAAAACCTAACATCTCACTGTGTGCATGCAAAGTACAGGTCCCATGGTGTGTACTGTAACAAAAAAGTAAATTTTCATATGGACTCTAACTTGAGAAAGTCAGAGTGCAATGTGTGTTAACTTCTCTTAACAGTCACCCTTTGATTTCAGAGCTGCAACAGTGGATGGCATTGACTGATGTTGATTTGGACAATATGTTGCCCATGGAAACAATTCAAATTTACCATGCTGCAAATCAGCTTTATAAGTGGTTTAAGGAGGCATTTGAGAGCCATTTTCTCCTATTTTCTACCTGTTTGTCGAATAATCTGGCTAGTGAGAATTGAGGAATACCTATGGTGATTTGAGATTC
Source organism: Platysternon megacephalum (assembly GCA_003942145.1). Classification (NCBI taxonomy): domain Eukaryota; kingdom Metazoa; phylum Chordata; order Testudines; family Platysternidae; genus Platysternon; species Platysternon megacephalum. The sequence continues at coordinate 4,263,609 of QXTE01000043.1, forward strand.
CCTGTGTTTCTCAGTTAGAAACTAGTCAAAGCATTTTATTGTGTGGAGAGTAAAAACAAATCAAAAACACAATGGGCAAAATTCTTCTCCTTGACCCCAACCTGCCTACTTCTGACCCACCCCTCTGACCTCTATTGATTATTCTGCACTTGTTATATGCACAGAACTCTCTGTGGTATCTGTGAAAGTTCCACACATGGAATGTGTTCAGAATATGCAACGGAGATCCACAGTGGAGACTGGAGAGGAGCGCCATCTCCCATTAATAGAGGAATAATAACTAAGGGGTGGGGAATAAATAGAACAAAAAAAACCTTGTTTCAAGAGTAAAAGGAAGATTCCCAATATTTCAAAATTGGACAATAGACAATTGAACACTCAACCAGCACACTACAGAAAAGCACACACAAATTGCTAAGCCAACCTAAACAGCAGGGTAGATACTATTAGAAAAAAGGTGTGACTGGTAAGAAGTCTCAATAGAAAACAAATGTAGTCTAAAAATGCAATAGAGTGACTAACTGGTTTTTTTTTAAATAGCAGCAGGTATTTTTGATCTTTTTATTATACATACAATCTTGCATCACCAGACTTCACACACACATGTTTATTTTTTATTATATATTTGTCTTTGCATGGGAGTGTGTGTGTGTGGAGTGCTTGTAGGATCCGACCAAACACAGCGGAGTAATGAAAGTTACCGTGCTAGTAAAAATGTGTCAGAGGAAGTGTCACAAGAGAGAGATTGTGGGAGGGAAATACAGTTTGAAATAAAAACCTATCCCAACAAAATACAAGATAGTTACACTGAGCCCAATTTTGATCTCGCTGATACCAGTATAAATCTGGAGTACTGTCACTGACATCAAAAAGAAATCATCATAATACTGATTTTTATGGGAGTTGCTCTAGATTTACACCAGTGTGATTGAGATCACAAAGTGGCCACTGGTGTAGAAATCTACTTTTTGAAATAGGAGCATGGTTTGTTTGCCATCATAGTAAGTGTCCTATCAAACATGAGGTATCAATTAATGAAGAGACCCCTCCTGGCTATTTTCAAGTGTGCAGCACCAAGGTGATCACAGACAGACAGTCTGATCTTCTGTGAAGAGATGCCTTTTGCTCTTTGCCAAAATACACTAATCTGTCCATAAATAGTGTCTGCCTCCTCTTCAAAGAACAATAAAATACCTAGGCCCATCTTGTTAAGATGGTCTCTAATGGATAGGGCAACCAATGGAACACTCTAATGTCAGAATAATTGTCCGATAAGAGAGTAGATCTTCAGGGAGTGGCTAAGAGTATCTGGGGCCAGCTTGTATATCCATTTATCAGACTTTACTTTTCCTCAATTTATATTTCTTTTTAATTTCTTTGTATCAAGCAAATTTACTGTCCTTTGATCCTACCATCATATTTGTGTTTTAACGATGTTTTTATTATGGTAACATTTAGTTAAGCCGTAGGCTTTAATTCTACTCATTTCTCCACTGAGCTGAATGCCTCTTTTCTGATTGCATACTTAAATTAACGATGTAGGCGCTTTTGAAAATTTTATCCTAAGTCCCATTTTCAAAAGTGACTTAGGCAGTTAGGAGCCTAAATCCCTTTGGCTTTCACTTAGAATTTTCAAAAGCACCTGTCTTTAATCATTCTAGCTGATTGGTTCTGCCCTGTGGTCTATGGACCACCTCCACAGGCTCCCTGAACTATAGGTGGTCCAGAGAACTAAACATTCAGGAATTGGGAAATTGAAAGAGGAGGTGGTCCTTGGGAGGATTTCTCTCTTACAAAATGGCCCATATAATGAAAGAGCTGGAGAAGCATTGTTCTAGCTCACCAACACCATCTAGTGTGTAAATATCGTCACAGTGAGCTCCGAACATTAACTACTATAATCCAATAATGTTGGTTTTTAGAAATATTTCATTCCAGTTGCATGTTATAGCTCTTACATATTGGGAAATGAAACAGATTACAATTTTATATTCCAGGGGAACTAAAAATAATTCTTTATGCTGACAGTAATCTCTGCCTGCATCAGGGCTGAATTAAAGCTGGGCTTCAGGGATCAGAACAGCTTTGCTCAGAGGTAGTTATCAGCTCCCGGGAGTTGTGTGAAATGTTTGCAGTGATAATACAAATTAATCTGAATTGAGATTTTGTTACCAACCAAAATTAAGACCGTATCCATCAAATGTTTGCTCACCTTTGCGTGCCTGCTTCTGAGTAAAGCTGTGACAATTTACAGCTTGCAGTAGGATCCTAAAACTGAACACCCCTGAATTATGGGGGATGTTTCAAAATCCAGACTCAGATCTGTATCCAAATTTTGTGATGATGGCTTCTCTCTCTCTTGGTAATGGTACACAGTGGAACTCTGTAGTTGAACATCCCTGAAAGTTGGCTAGAGAGCCAGGTTTTGTGGGTTGGATCCATCTCTTGATACTATATGATACTATATGAAATTCATGTTTTTGGCATGAAACCATCTGAAAACGGGAGTCTTGAAGGGATTGACTGAGCAACTACCAAGTTAAAGGAAAATTTGGGGTGAGAATTCTCACAGGTTGAAAAAGAAGAAAATATTTTTTCATATTCCTGCAAAGAGGAAGGTACCAGAAGAGAGAGGCTGTTGTCCCTATACTCCATAGCAATTCATAAATTGGGGAAGACAGATGTCTGACTGCCTAAGTTGCATGGGGGGCAATCCACTAGGTGTGCCCAGAGACCACCTAACAGATTGGGCCCCTCAGGTGAGTTCACACAAGGGAAGCCTTCCTCCTGCATAATCTTTACCCTAGTGCATAGAGTACTCACCCAAAATGTGGGAGACCCCTGGTTCATATCTCTCCTCCTGAGGAGAAGAAGATCTATCACCTCTCATGTGGGTGCCCTAACCACTTGGCTATAGAGTCATTCTAACTCCTTCACTGGCCTAATTAATATTCAATTAAAGTGCAACAACTTCAGTAGGCGTGAATGTGGAAGCCCCATTTCAGACTATTCCATAGCCTCAGGGTTAGAGCACATAACTGAGATGTGGCAGATCCTTTCTTACCATCAGGAGGAGGGGAGACTTGAATGGTAAGTCTCCTGGGGGGTCTCATAAATCCTGGGTGAGTTCCCTATCCACTCGGCTAAAGGTTCCAAGGGAGGTGGGCTGTCTCCACCCGCCCCTCCCTCTGCTGTTTTGTGGAGTTAAGCAGCCGCTGAGCACACCTATCAGATCATGCCTCTCACATGACTAAGGCAGCTGGAGACCTATCGTCCTCCAGTTAATGGATCATATGCAGAGATAGGAACCAGGCTGCAGGGAACCACCTATGTGTCTATTTCTGTGATGGGGTGGGACTTAGCACACAGCTCTCTCATCAGCATCTCCTATTGGCTATGTTCTGGCTTTGTGGATTGCATTATAGCATGGAATACAGACATTATAAGTGAGACACCCGAAGCCCTTCAAGCAGCTCAGTAGATCCTGATGCTCTCGGTGCCGCACTCACCGGCTCCCGCGGTACCCCGGTCTCGAGAAAAACCCATCTCTACCCATTCATTGCACAGGCAGCCTAGGCACCTAACTTAGGCATTGCAGATTGCAGTGTTGTTCCTGTGACTTTCTAGGTGTCTAAAAAGTTAGGCACCATAACACTGAGGGTTGCAATGCCTAGCTGCCCTTGCACTTCCTCTTTCCATGGAAAGAGGAATTGCTTGCACAAAACATTACTTAAGGGCTTGTTTACACTACTGCACTACATCAGCGCAGCTGCACTGATGCAGCTGTGCCAATGTAGCACATCTAGTGAAGACACGCTATGTCGATGGGAGAGCATGCTCCTGTCGACGTAATTACTCCACCTCAATGAGAGGCGGAAGCTATGTCGGTGGGAGAGTGTCTCCCACCAACACAGCGCGGTGTAGACAGCGACTTAAATTGATGTAACTTACGTCGCTCAGGGAGGTGGTTTTTTCACATCCCGGAGCAATGTAAGTTACATCGACTTAAGCGATAGTGTAGACAAGCCCTTATTCTATGAGGTTCGGCCTCAGCAGTTAAAGAGATATTAGATTAAGCCATGTATTGTATTTGTCTATGGTTCCCTTCTGAGCTAGTACTATTCTGAATGATGTTACTTTGAGAAAAATGTATTTAATTTACATTTTATTCATGTGAGCTTATGCTCAACATTCATTAAATGGTTGATTTTCTATAATGAGAGAATTCTATCTAAAAGAGGTTTACATGTCTTTGAAATCATTCAGTCTGATTCACATAGCGCTGTATACTTTACATATGTGCCAGCATCACCTGCCTGGCGTGTAACCGTTCTAAATAGTAGAGTGGTTCTTATTAAATAAGGGTTTGCTAATAGTTACCACACTTCCTCCTTTACACTTAGAATAGAAAATAAAAATGTGGTATGTTCTGTAAACTATTAAACTTTTTTTCATGGTAGGGACCTTGTTTCATTCATTTCTTGTTCATAATAACAAAACATGCATTTCTATAGTGCCTTCCAACAAAGAGTCTCTAAGGCCCAGATCCTCAAAGCTATTTAAGCATCTAACTCCCATTACTTTCAAAGAATTAAATCTCACAAATTTCATGTGCGAACAGTAAATTTCATTTTCCCTGCTCACAGGTGGAAACTCAGATGTCAGAGAAATCTCTGTGCCAAAACCAGGAATAGAACCCATAGGCTTCTGGTTTCTAGCCCTAACTTTACAACACAAGGATCCTCTAACTTACTGGTGGCTTCTGCTGTAATGCTGTTCATGCCTTTTTGTGCCAAGGATTCGTCATGTTTTACCAAACATTTACGACTGCTGTTTAAGTGCTTTAGAGGAGCACTGCTATTAAGCCTACAGTAATTGTTAAACTAACAGCCAGCCTCAGCCAGAGGTAGATTAGACAGTGTAGCTTAGAGCTTAGCTAATGAAAGGGACAATTAGCTGCCAACATTTCTGTCAGCAAATTCAAGCTAATTAGATCCAGAAGCGCTCTTGAATTAGTCTGTTTTGTCCTTCCTATTACGAAATAAACTCATCAGTGCTATCACTTTAAAGCATATAAAGCAGCCACTTACTATTAAGGGAACTAATGAAATTAAGTCTGTGTTCTTCACTGAGGAGGTAGGCATCTATGGGCACGCCTATACTACAGAATTGTGTTGCTTGGGGTGTGAAAAATCCACACCACTGAATGACATAGTTACACCCACCTAAGCGGCGGTGTAGACAGCGCTGTGCTGATGGGAGAGCTTCTCCCGCCAACATAGCTACCACCTCTCACAGAGGTGGAGTAACTACGCCGACAGGAGAGCTCTCTCTCTCTCGTCAGCGTAGAGTGTCTTCATTAAAGCGCTATAGCAACGCAGCTGCGCCGATGCAGTGTTTTAAGTGTAGACCTGCCCTATGTCTGAACTCAAAATACCAGTCACTTCCAGTGCCAGGCAGGCTGATGCAGTGAATTCACAAATGAGATCTCCTTTAGCGTCAGTGTGACTTCCATTTCTCTTCCTTCCTGAGTTGCACTGTAGGCTAGAGCTGGAAATGGGCAGTTAGTTCTCAGTGACAGGTTTAAGTTACTAGACTTTTCATATTGACACTGAAGATTTTTGATATTATAGATTAAATCATTGACATTGTTTCTCCAATTAAAAATAACCCTGACACCAAGAAAGCTTGTGAATACTTATTTCTGCCCAATGTATAATATTTACTCATGCTTAACTCAACATTTGAATCTGAGTTACACTTCCTAAACAGCAGGGAGTGAGTAGCTCTCTGTCTGTCTGGGCATTTTGGTCACTCTAATCACTATGGAAACTGGAGCTACCCACTATAGTTAGAGGTTGCTAAAAAGGCAGCTGTAGAAGATGGTCTTTGGGAATTATTTTAGGAGAGCTGGCAGACAGGTGGCAATGTCACATGAGAGTGAAGTCTGTGTCTCCCGTGTGATTTGACATAGTCATGGGGCTATAGAGTCAGTTTCTCTGGCTCACTGAATAGTTGTATTTATACAAAGTGGAGCTGCTTCAACAGGAGAGACTGAGGGAGCCCTTCATCAAAATATCCTATTGCTGAGGGGTTAACGTGCTCTCCTGAGGGGTGGGAGGCCCCTGCTGAAATCCTTTCTCCTCCTCAGAGAGAGAGGTAGGGAATTGACCCTGGGTCTCCCACAGCCTGCATGAGTGTGCTAACTCCTGGGCTAGAACTTATAGAGTGAGTTCAACCTCCAGCCAGATCATGAAAGGGACCTAATTTCGGTTTCTGTGTCTGCCCATCAGATCCAGCCTCATGGATGAGCTAGGGGTTCCTCCTCCTGTCTGCCCCCGGTTCATGGACTACACTAAGCTTAGATGGGAGGTAGGCATCCAGATGCCTATAGTGAGACAGCAGTGCACATGCCCCGAGGCAGAAAGGTAGGTGCCTAGGGAACTCTCACAGGGATAATTTAGGCACTGAGTTTAGGTGCCTACAGGGTTAGGCAGTAGCCAAGTGGGGATTTGGGGGGATTGCAGTAGTGCCTAAAACATGGACTTAGGTACTGAAGTACCTCTGTGGATCTGGGCCTGAGTCATTACTGATGCAATCCTCATTTCTGTTAATGGAGTCCTTGCTTGTATGTTTTCCCCAAATATTTGGATGAACAGTTGTCATACTTAGGGGCATTTGTGAACTGTTTGCTTTGGTTATTCTCTACTTTTATGCTGCACGATATTGTTTCTGCTCCCTAACTGGATGGCTGAAGCCTTTCTAAGCAGGAGAATAATGAGTGATGAATTGTGATAGATTGCTGGTCTAAATTGTCAGATGAATAATCTTTCATTCAACCTCTGGTGTTTCTGCACAAATTCCTGATCACTCACAAGTCATGAGTGCCATGACACCATAGACTGCTGTGAAGCAAACTCTGGATTCTAATATATTCCTAATTAGTTGTTTCTATCTTTTTGATATTTGGAGGAAAGGGTAAGTGTTAGGTCTGCTGCTCTATGAAATAGGCAGAAAGTTTAGCTAATTGATCTGTCATGGTTTGAACCACGCCCGCAGAAACCCAGGACTCCATGTTTTATCTCAGCCTTCCTAGTTCTCTTTGCAACTTTCCTTCAGCTATAGTGTGTTGGGATGTATAAACCCCACCCCGGCAGTGACAGGGCTAAGGGGAGCTGGTGAGTGCAAGGGGAGAATCAGACTGGGTGGGTCCTACAGAGGAAGGACTGCAGGGTAATAGGGGAGGACTGAGATAAGAGTTACAGTAGGGAATTCATACCCTGGGACTGAAGGTAGAGGGCAGTGGGTTGAAGAGGTTCCAGGGAGCTGCCAGAGAGTCTGGGAACTGCCAAGGAGAGGCTGGCAAACAGCTGCACCAGGAGTCAGAGTTCCTGAGAGAGATGACTGGCAGGTGTAGTCCTAGGAAAGTTGTCTGTGGAAAGGTGGAGGTAGGAACCAGCCCAGGGAAGCAGGAAAGGCTTATAAGAAGCTGCTCTTAGCTGCTTAAACAGCGGGTCCCTGGGCTGGAACCCAAAGGAGAGGACAGGCCTGGATTTCCCTCCCATCCCCAGGAAATGGAGGTAGGAAACTCCCCCTGAAGAAAATGGTCAGGGCCGCCCGGGGGGGGGGGGCAAGTGGGGCAATTTGCCCCAGGCCCCGGGCCCCACAGGGGCCCCCCCGAGAATGTCGGAGGCTCCCTCCGCCTCAGCGCGCAGTGTCCAGGAGCGGCCCTGGACAGCGCTGCAGCGGCGTGGCTCGGGCGGGGCCTGAGCTCCTCCCGCTCGGAGCCGCATGGTAAGGGGGCGGGGCTGTGAGCTGCGGCCGAGTGGCAGGAGCTCAGGCCCCACTGGAGCCACGCTGCTGCAGCGCTGTCTAGGGCTGCTCCTGGACACGATGCGCTGAGGCTCCAGGAGAGGAGGGAGGCGGGGGTAAGCAGCATGGTAAGCCCCTCTGAGCCGGACACCCCATCCCCCCCACAGCCCTGACCCCCAGCTCCGAGCCCAGCCCCTCTGAGCCGGACACCCCATCCCCCCCACAGCCCTGACCCCCAGCTCCGAGCCCAGCCCCTCTGAGCCGGGAACCCCCCAAACCCATCCCCCCACAGCCCTGACCCCCAGCTCCGAGCCCAGCCCCTCTGAGCCGGGCACCCCCCGACACCGGACCCGCGCCGCGCAGGGCCAGCGCGCAGAGCCCGCCGCCCCCCGCCCCGTCAAACAACCCCGCCCGACGCCCCG
>QXTE01000043.1:4273276-4317351 GCA_003942145.1 Platysternon megacephalum
CCCCCCGACCCCATCCCCCCACAGCCCTGACCCCTAGCTGCAAGCCCAGCCCCTCTGAGCTGGGCACCCCCCGACCCAGAGCTCAGCTCCCCACCCAGCCCTGGGCAACAGCAGCGCCACCCCCAGGCAGCGACAGCCCATTGGCACCAACCATCACCATCACCATCACACAGCGGCAGCCCGTTATGTAATTGCAAATGTATACATACCATTAAAGCATTTAATGTTTTTAAATAATGTATTTAGTATATTTTCAAATTATTAAAAATTAATTTTTGAATGTATTTCACTGGTTATTTTTTACATTTCCAAATACATGTTACTATAGTATTGCAACTTTTTTTTATGGAAGGGGCCCCCAAAATTGCTTTGCCCCAGGCCCCCTGAATCCTCTGGGCGGCCCTGAAAAGGGTGTAAGGACTATTGAGTCTGAGTCTGAGCTGCGGCCAATGACCTGATACAGGGTCATGGGACCTTTGACCTGTGGGACTTTTCTTACCCCTTCTGGGGTAATTATTATGGAGGGCTAGAGTAATGAGGCAAGACTGACTATCACAGTGCCAAAGAGCTATCTGGTGTGGGAAACTGAGGTGGATTCACTGCTGTGCCATGCCTGGCCATGACAGGATGCTCTGGCTGGTGAGTTTACTCAGCAGCATAGCTATATGTAACTATGAGTGCCTTCATTTTCATCTTGTGTCCTAGCACAATGTTGCAAGCACAACGTGTGTGTGTGTGTTTATTTGTTAGAACTGTTTCAAGTGGAGACATGTCTATAGGGGTTAGGTTTTGGCAAAGCCTTTTAAAAAACACAAAAAATAGCACCCCCCTCCTCAAAAAAAGAAAAACACACTCCAAATGTTGGCCAAATCTGACCTAAGAGTTCTTTTAGTCTAAAAATGAGGCTGGCCTTTAGCCTCTCTGTGTTGGAACTGTATTCTGTTCATACTCTGTGAGCAAGGTTTTCATTGCCAAATTCACAACGGCATTAAAGACTTATTCCTTACCTGGGATTATTTTTTTTAAACTCAATCTTGTTTTTAATTAGAACTTGTTCTGCCTTGACTCTTTAAAGGAGTTATTGAAAGATGCTTGGAGACAAAGTTCAATGTTATGTGTGTTATTTATAGTGTATCTTGTAGTCTCCACCTAGAGAAATACCTGGAACTTGATTAGTTTGCTGTACATTGAAAGGACCAGATCCTTCCGTGAGCTACATACAGGTGGACCCCAGTGCCTGTGTGATGCCACTGAATTCAATGGGCCTCCACACTGGTGCTGGAGTCTCATTGCATGAGTGAGACGTAAATATCCAGTGGTTCTGCTGCTAAACATTATAGGATATGTTTCAAAAAACCCAGGCACCTATGTCTAAAACCCTCACAAAGTGAATCCAAATCCTGGAAAAATCAGATCGTAGCCTGAGTGAAGGGGTTTTGCTCTGAGGACTGTGCTAAAACACCACAAGGCAGAGGGAAACTTTAAGGGTATTTAACCCATGTAGCTAACACACAGCTTGTTACTCCAGAGTATAACCCTTATGGACTTGTACTGTGCATGTCCCAATTAGCCATGTCTCTTCTCCCTCACTTAAAAAAAATATCCCCATCTGTCCAGGCTTAAACATCAGTGTCTTTTTTTCATTCCCCTCTCTGCTTTGCCTCCCACAAAATCTGTCCTTGCCTTACCTGTAAAATTCTTATCTGTTTCAAGGGCTGCAGTCTACTCCTCTCTGGTTTCCCCTGCCTCTCACTTTCTTTCCCTTCCATCTGCGTGAAATAGTGGTGTTATGTGTGTGATGCTGGCAGGCCAGGTGCCAGCTCATGCCAAAGCGCCAGGCCGCCCTGAACACTGACAAATGCATAGCTGGAAGCCAGGCCAATTCGCTTGCGTATTAGTATAGATCAAAGTGATTGTTAAATGTCTAAGTGTTTATTTGGTGTTTAAACTTCATTAAAAGTAATGGGATGCTATATGCATTGTTTTCACTTATCCATATCATGTTATAATGTAGCTGCAAACATTTACATTGTATATACCCCCATAACTAAATAACCCATCACATGGGACAGAAGTCTTGTGTAAAGCAAATGAAAAACTGTAATAGGAAAGTTCTAGTTCTTAACCATTTGAAGGCAAGTGGTCATTGTGTGTGATGATCAGAGATCAGACTCTAAATGCACCCCTTTCTCTCCACCAATCAAAGAAAGAGCCCACATGGGTAATGACCCTGTCCGCTTGTTTTCTGTGAGAAGAAGCTATAAATATGGACACCAGGGGAAAGATCCTTCATCTCTGGACTGTTTAGATTCTAACAGGGCAGAATAACTGAATGAGAAGATGGAGTTCCCCTGAGTTATTCTTGGGTAGCCCTGAGAGACTTTTGGGAAACTGGCAGATTACTACATCTTTGCTACCATTTGGAATTAGAGACTGTGACTCACCTGTACATATATATTTTACCTGCTTTAACCTCTCAATAACTCTCATTCCTTTTTCTTAGCTAATAAACCTTTAGTTAGCTCACCATAACACTGGCTCCCAGAGTTGTCTTTGGTGTCAGAGCTTGGCTGCAAATCAACATGGGTGAGTGAGTGGTCTCTCGGGACTGGGAGGGACCTGGAACATTTGTGATTTTTGGTGTAAGTGACCATTTATCACATAGTCCAGCTTGCCTGAGTGGCAAGATAGACTGGAGAGTCTATGGGGAATCTCTGTGACTCCATTATAAGATGATTGTAGTACTTTGGGAGTTCACACTTCTTACTGGGTTGGTGAAATCTAATGATAGAACATACTACCAGTTTGGGGTGCTTTTGACAGTCTGCCCTGAGGAAGGCAATCACGGTCAAGAGCCACTCCAGACAGCATAACAATGTGGTCCTGACATTTTTCGTGGCACCATTGCAATCACTTGCACTCTGTTCCCCTTCTGTTCCACATTATGTTCAAAATGTCCCATCTTAGGTGCCTAAAGAAAAACAAAGGTTTAGGTACCTAAAGTAAAAGTGGTCTGAGTTTTCAGAGGTGCTTAGCACCCACAACTCCTTTTAAGTCAATGGTATCTGCAGGTGCTCAGCCCCTCTGAAAATCAGGCTCCTTATTTAAGATTTCTAACGTAGATGCCGAATTTTAAGGCAACCCCAGGTGAAAATTTTGGCTTAAGTTCAAGGTGCCTCCCCTCCCCATCAAGCCCCGATCCACTCCTCCCGTTGCATACCTGTCAGCTATCACTTCCCTTCTCACCTCCTTCCAAGCATTCCTTCCATCTGCCCCTTTGAATCCTTCTCTCACTCTTTCATGCACCCCTTGGCCTCCCTCTCTTCATGTGTCAAAAAAACCTTCTCCTTCTCCTTCAAATTCCATCGCAATGCACACGCCATCTTCAAAGCTTGACATGCTTGACTCTGACACCCCTTCTAAAACATGCTAACAGAACATGTACCACTAGAGTCTGACCTGTTTTGTCTGTATCTGTACTAGACTGTAAACTCCTTGGGCTAAGGACTGTGTTTTACTGGCTTGCAAAGTGCCAAGCATGCTGTTGACATTGGATAGATAGGCTCTTTGGGGGCAGGGACTCTCTGTGTTTGTACAGCACCTAGCACAATTGGGTCCTGGTCCAAGATTGAGACTCCTAGGCACTATGGTAATAGAAACAATAAAAAATAAAGATTTTACTGATATGTCATATTAGTATATAAGAAATACCTTATGTGCTAAGAATAAAGTCACTCTTCTTGGTACATACTGTACAGTATATTTTAGCAAGAAGTAGCAATTTCAAACAGACTTACATTTCCAGAAAGCAATGGCCTTCCTAACCTTTCATTACATACACATCTCTTCATACACCCACGTACTAAACTCCTAGATTGTACCCAAATCACTCCTGCTTGTGTGGACTTGTGATTTATATGCTATATGATATTTCTGCATGCAAGGTATAAGCTTACCTTTTATTTAACTTGAGTTTTCAAAGCAAATAGATTATATTAGACTCTCAACCTTACTTTTAATATAATGATTCCCACAACTAATTTTGTTAACAGCAGATGAATTTGATTTAGATTTATTTTCACATCCATTCGGCATATTTTGTAAATCTCTCTTTAATAGCTCTGTGCCAGTGCAGCTGGACTACTCAACAATATATTAAATACCTAAACCTATTTACATATATTTTTAGATGTAGCTGAAACCACAGTGTTGTGACCCATGATTATTAGTACATTTTTCTTCTAAAATACTACAACAAATGCCTCATGCAAGGTTTCTCCACTGAGGTTAGTCAAGTTATCTCCTTGGACTGCAAACCAACAGAAGGGTCTCTCAAGACTAGGGTAGGTTTTCATTTTCACACCGGTCTGATCCATAGCCCACTATGAACAGTGGAAAGATTGCTGTTGACTTCACAACAGCCCATTTGGCCCCAGTCCAGCAAAGTGTTTAAGCAATACGATGAGACTACTCACATACTTAAAGTTAAGCATCTGTTTAAGTGCTTTAAGGGTTCTGGCCCTTAGAGTCTATTGTTACTTTGGTATTTGCATTAGAAAATTTTGCTTAAAACTAAATTAACATGAAGAACACAGACTAACACGGCTGCTACTCTGAAACTAAATTAACATGGCATACTGTTACACCCAGACACCCCAATATTCACCACTGTCATGCAATTAGGATATGTCTTATACAAAGTATGCCTTGTGAGGTGTCATGGTGTCATTCTAAAAATCTTGATCTGCTAGACAGTAATATCTCATTGGATTGTATGTGCTATCGTCGTGTATGAAGTTACGAAGTTTGGCTATGTATGTGTTGATGAAACATGTCGTGAGGTTGAAAACACCCACAAGCAGCCTTTCAGGTATGACAGTAAAAAGGCCAAACAATGTTAATGGCTTATTGAGGAAATGCACACAAGCACAAGGATTACCCCTGGAACTGTGTACAATGGAAACCTCTCAGAGATAGCACTACACAATGGGAATTGTTTGACCCAGGTCACAGCAAAAGAGCTTTCCAGCAAGTGGGGAGAAGATATAAAAGGGGGAAAATGACATTATGGGGGGACCTCATGCTCCCTACAACAACACACCTGGTAACACCTCAGGAACAAAGATTAAACCGTGGGAAGTGATGGTCCCAGGCTAGACAGATTTTTAGCCTGTGTATGAAAACCTGGGAAAGCCAAGGCAACTTGTGCCTTAAGAATCTGCCAGCCTGTTTATCACTCAGGATGAGAATTTGGTAATTTATATCTTACCTATCTAGTATGTTAAGATCAGATTGCAGTTTTTGTTTATTTACTAAGGTAATCCGCTTTGATCTGTTTGCTATCCCTTATCACTTAAAATTTACCTTTTGTGGTTAATAAACTTATTTCTTGTTTATAACATAACCCAGTTTGTGCAATTCATATCTAGGGGGGCGAGAAGCTGTGCATATCTCTCTCCACATTGAGGGAGAGGGTGAATTTTATGAGCTTGCGTTGTGCAGATCTTTCGATACAGGGCAAGACAATATTACTTTGGGTTTACTCCCCAAAGGGTGTGTGCATATGAGTGCTGGGTGAATCTCTGAGGTGAACCCTCTCTCACAGAGCTGACTTCAGTCTGTCTCTGCAGCTGGGTGTGGCCTTACCTGTGTGTGTGTTAGCTAAGGCTTGAGGGCCTGGCACAGCATAAACAGGGTGAGGAAGCCCAGGCTGGTGGAACGAGCGGGCTCAGTGAGACCCCAGCATGTCAGGTGGCATCCCGGACGGGAGGGTCCAACCCATCACACATACATTAAATGAATTAAAAGATGGCTAAATGATAGGTCTCAAAATGTAAATGGGGAATCATCATTTGACTGGCTGCATTTCTACTGGGGTTCCACAGAGATCAGTTTGTGGCACTATGATATTTAACATTTTTATTAGTGGCCTGAAGAAAATATAAAATCATCACTGAAAGTTATATAAGGAAGATGACAGGTCATTGATTCAGAGTGATCAAGATCACTTGCTAAGTGGGGTGTGAGCAAACAATAGGTGTTTTAATACATCTAAATGTAAATGTATTAATCTAGGAACAAAGAATATAGGCCATACTTATGTGATGGGGGAACTCTATCCTAGAAAGCAGTGACTCTGAAAAAGATTTGGGGGTCATGGTGAATAATCAGCTGAACATGAGCTCCTGATGCAACATTCTGGCCAAAAGGGTTAATGCAATCCTTGGATGTATAAAGAAGGGAATCTAGGGTAGGAATAAAGAGCTTATTTTACCTCTGTCACTGGTGTGAGTGCTGCTGAAATAGTGTGTCCAGTTCTGGTGTCCAGAATTCAAGAAGGATGTTGATGAATTGGAGAAGGTTCAGAGAAGAGCCATGAGAATGATTCAATGATTAGAAAACTTGCCGTATAGTGATCAATCTCTTTAGTTTAACAAAGAGAAGGATAAGGGGTGATTTGTTAGTCTCCAAGTACCTACACCAGAAACAAATATTTATAATGGGGTCTTCAATCTATCAGAGAAAGGTATAACATGAACCAATGGCTAGAAGCTGAAGCTAGACAAATTCAGATGAGAAATAAGGTATTCATTTTAACTGTGAGAGTAATTAACTATTGGAACAACTTATCCATGATTATGGTAGATTCTCCATCACTGGCAACTTTTAAATCAAGATTGGATGTTTTTCTAAAAGCTGCGCTTTAGAAATTCTTTTGGCAAAGTTCTAAGGCCTGTGTTATAGAGGAGATCAGTCTAGATGATCACAATGGTTCATTCTGACCTCAGAATCTATTACTGTAGCATGTAGGAGCCCCAGTCGTGGACCAGGACATCATTGCACTAGGAACTGTGCAAACACAGAACAAAGATAGTCCCTGTTCCAAAGAGTTTGCTCAATTAGTATGGCTGCATATCACTCTCTATCCCTATGGAATGAAGGGGAATTGCCAACCCTGTAACTTTCTCCCTTCCTCCAAGCAGCTTGTAGATCCTCTTTCAGGTAGTCTGCACAGAAGAAGTCCTGCAAGGTTTAGGGGGCAGAGGACATTCTCCACAGCGCCATTCCCGGCAGACCTACCATATTCCAGCAGAGATTTAATACAGCCTAGCTTTTAAACACAACATAGGCTCCCTCTCAGGTAGAAAATGTGATGGTGGTTATAACTGAATCGTACTACAGGAATAGAAAATAACTAAGGCTGTCAAACAATTTAAAAAATAATCACAATTAATCGCGAGATTAAAATAATTGTTGCGATTAATCACAGTTTTAATCACACTGTTCAACAACAATAGAATACCAATTGAAATTTGTTATAAATATTTTTGGATGTTTTTCTAAATTTTCAAATATATTGATTTCAATTACAACACAGAATACAAAGTGTACGGTGCTCGCTTGATATTATTATTTATTTGTATTTGCATTGTGAAAGAGATAAACAAAAGAAATACTATTTTTCAATTCACCTCATACAAGTACTGTAGTGCAATCTCTTTATCACGAAAGTGAAACTTACAAATTTAGAATTATTTTTTTTACAGAACTGCACTCAAAAACAAAATATAACACTTTAGAGCCTACAAGTCGAAGCATGAAGGGGCATACAAACGTTTAGTGTATCAGGCATGTAAATATCTTGCAATGCCAGCTACCACTGTGCTATCCAAACACCTATTCTCAATTTGAGGTGACATTGTAAACAAGAATCGGGCAACATTATCTCCCATAAACAAACTTGTTTGTCTTAGCGATTGGCTGAACGAGAAGTAGGACTGAATGGACTTGTAAGCTCTAAAGTTTTACATTGTTTTGTTTTTGAGTGCAGTTATGTAAAAAAATAATTCTACATTTGTAAGTTGCACTTTCATGATAAAGAGATTGCACTACTGTACAAACCAGCAAATACTGTACTATACTGTCCCCGTATTGCACCTTAAAGTTAGGCACATCTGGGCTGCCTGGTCCCACCCCCAACCCCTACTCACCACAGTACAGGGCAGCCACTTACAGGTAGGTGGTGGTGAAGGGTGTTTTCCCCTCTCCCTGCCTTGGGCTGGGATGGGGACAAGCTTGGAAGCTCAGAGCCAGGGAAAGAAACTTCCTGTGCTGCTACTGAAACCCTGCTGGAGCCAGAGCCCGAGCTCCTGCCTGCATGCTGAGTTCTGGAGGAGCAGCTCAGTTTTAAAGGGCCACAGCCTGCACCGCATGCCCACTGACACTGCAGTGCCCCAGGGTGCCTCACTCACCACCCTTGCAACCAGAGGGCTAGAACCAGCTGCCCGACCGCACCCCCACTTGTCAGGCAGCCACTGCAGAGCTGTGAGCCCCCGCTCCAAGCAGTCCGCCCTGAGATGCATCCCATAATGGCTTGTTCAGAGTTACGAACATTTCAGAGTTACGAACAACCTCCATTCCCGAGGTGTCCGTAACTCTGAGGTTCTACTGTGTATATACAGTGGAGCCTAACTGACACAAACTCTTAAACTGCTACCTTATTTACAGTTGTGTGGCATCTTGATTTAGCTATGTTTGGAAAAGTCATCTGTAGAGCATACTTTTTTAATAATGAAAAAGCTTCAAGTTCGTGAGTCTGGGGAGACTTTAATTAAAGTCAAGAAGAAGCCCTGCAAAATGATAGATAAGACTAATTATGTCTATTGCTGATTATTCGTTTTAGTCTGTTGCATTAATTTAGCAGGGAAATGTTGCCTGGTTACACACAGATGTATCTATAGTTACTACAATGGTCCAATTTAATATGGAGCCTTATTCTCAAATGAAAAATATTCTTGCACTGTATTCACATTTTAAGTACAATGGCCAGATTCTGATCTCATTGAAACTGATGTAAATCAGAGGTAACACCATTGGAAGAAATGGCATTTCACCCATGTATTAAATCCAACATTTCTTTTTAAGGCCTTGCATGTCATCTTCAAATCCAGTTGAATGTTTGTAGTGTTTGAAATATCTAAGGGCAGAACCAGGCCATTAGACAAAACCAGAAAGAAATAAAAGGGCCATTAACCATATCTGTGTTCAAATAACTTTGACTCAAGACAGTTTCCAAATTGCTACAGTTAATATAAGCTGTTCATAGACTTCAGTAGTCACAACATAATGAGTCTTATAGCAGCTACTTGGCTGGTGTCCCTGAGCTAATTGCCCTTTATTAGCATAGTACTGCAATTACTTATCATTGTAATGCCAAGGCATCTAGGTTGGCATCAGTCCTTCGCTCCATGTAAGGATTTAAGCTGATCAGTTAGATATGCTCCAAAGAATGTAACAACTGCCTTCAGGTTACTTTAATGTCCATGTCTTTGTATGTGTGTGAAATGTGCCAGAACTAAGGCCCTACTTAAATTACGGGATGATTGTTAAAAAATTGTGGCTGAGTTGAGGACAACCCATGGAAAACTGCGGAAAAGTAATAATTGACCATATTATTTGCAGTAATAAACTCCATTATTACTGATCTGCAATTTTCCGCTGTTGGCCGCCCAGGGATGAGAGCGGGAACATGGGGCTGACAGCGGCTACCCGAGGCTGAGAACGGGAACTCCCGCTCTTAGGCCCAGGGCAGCCAGGGGTCTCACTGTCAGCCCTGCACATGGCAGGGCTCCTGCTGTTAAAATTGCGATGGAAATCTAATATTGCGGAATCTGCAATTTCCATAACTGTCCTCACAGTTTTACCTTGTGAAATTTTTTAGTCAACTCAGTCTCAAAGTAACTCGAGTGACGTTGTTTGCTTATACGCCGCTGGGTCATGTGATTGGAGCATGTGACTAGAAACAAAGCCTTCTGGGGATATAAGGGCAGTCTAAGTTTAGGAAGAGGGTAGGTGACAACTCTCCAGGGTGCCTAGACAGAAGAGAGGAACAAAGACATGGAAAGATACACATAGTATCTGCAGGGAGCAGGAGACTGTTGAGAGTTAAGCCCCAGCTGAGGGACCTGCAGGGAGCAGGAGCCTGCTGTGGGAGGGAAGCTCCAGCTAGGAAGCCTGCAAAGGATTATGAGCCAGGAGGGAGGATTACAATGAACAGCGGCGGCTCCAGGCACCAGTGCTCCAAGCGCGTGCCTGGGGCGGCAAGCCACGGGGGGCACCCTGCCGGTCCCTGTGAGGGCGGCAGTCAGGCAGCCTTCAGCGGCATGCCTGCGGGAGGTCCACCGATCCCGCGGATTCGGTGGCAATTCAGCGGCGGGTACGCCAAAGCCGCGGGACCGTCAGAGCTCCCGCAGGCATGCTGCCGAATCCGCAGGACCAGGGACCTCCCGCAGGCAAGCTGCTGAAGGCAGCCTGCCTGCCGTGCTTGGGGCGGCAAAAAAGCTAGAGCCGCCCCTGACAATGAAGCCCTGCTAAAGGACTGTGAAGGCTTCTTAACTGAGAGAGAGGGTTATATGGATACTGAAACTCCTTATAAACTGTCTGAAAGGGGCTTACTGAGCCTGGAGAAGAGGTAACGAACCACACCCAGAAAGGGAGCAGTAATTCAAAACCAGCTGATGTGGTAGTTTGTTTAGTGGGATGGATGGTAAACTGAGGCAGTGGCAGGGCTGCTTCGAGCATTCAGGCACAACATTTGTGACAAAAAGATCTATATGTGACTGATATGGCTACGAAACAATGCCTGTTTGGTGATAATGTCCACAATGAAACATCAAAATACATACTTTGTAGAGAGATGCCTTATCATGGGATATGTTATAAACACATTGTATTAGTCACTTTCCATAGCATAACTAAGAGATAGGCATTATGTACAAACTGTAACTGTGGGTGTTTTGTTGCTAGTATCTTCTTGTAATGATGATAGCAGGCAGCTTTATTTCCCGAAGAGATACTGGGTTACTATGGTAACTTCTTGTTGAGTTACTGTGGTTATCTCATATTGTACGAAAGCTGACAAAAAGCGTATGTTCCTCTGTAATTAACTATCAAAAGAGTCCCTTGGTATTGTTCATCTTACAAGTGAACACTGTTTCTCTAAAACATATTTTAATATTTTGTAGTTCTCCATCTAGTAAGCAAGGGGGAACTGCAGAAGAGGTATATTGTACAGTGTATTTAAGCCATTCAGTTACCACAGATGTTTCCCTTTTTATCCTAGGCTCAGTGTCAATGGCATAGGGCTCCTTTTAGTTATAAGCATGTACATGCTGCTGTACGGTGTGAATGTGAAGCTGTCTAAAACAGTACAAGGTCTGGTGAACCTTCTGGAACACTCTTAGGGCAGGTCTACACTATGGGGCTAAGTCGACCTAAGTTACGCAACTCCAGCTACATGAATAACGTACCTGGAGTCGACGTACCTTAAATCGATTTATTGCTGTGTCTACACCACACTGGGTCAACAGGAGAAACTCTTTAATCGACTTACCTTATGCTTCTCGTTCTGGTGGAGTACCAGAGTCGATGGGAGAGCACTCTGCGGTTGATTTAGCGGGTCTAGTGAAGACCCACTAAGTCAACCCCTGGTGGATCGATTGCCACGTGTCAATCCCCCGGTAAGTGGAGACAAGCCTTCAGTCAGACAGCTAGAGTGAGGAATGTCTTTCAGTATGACAACAAATGTGTTTATAGTTCATTTACCTCTACAGTGGGTATTATCCTTATTTTGTGATCTCATAGCACACCACTGCCTCAGTGGGGATGCCTTGTACTAGGCATTGTTCAAATTAACAAAGTAGTCCATGCCCTGGAGAATTTACAATCTAGTGTAAGATAAAATGCATCAAGTACATACTTGACTCTTCATTTTCAAGGAGTTTTTCTGCTGTGTGGCCCTCTGTTTTGGGCAGTAGTTTCATTTCAAGATGGAAGCATGTTATAAAGGAGACACACTAAGCTCTCTCCTGGAGTCTCTACTTTTCATTGTCTTGTTTTTCATTCGTCTAAAAATGGAAAGTATATGGCTTCTTTTTGCACTTGAAAAACAGAACAGAAGAAAACACTCTCTTGAAATATGAAACTTTCTATTCATGCTATCTGTGTTTTCTAGACTCCAACTGCAGATCTGTGGCATTGTTTTAAACCAAAAGCATCAAGAGACCACCTATAAAAGGGACTGTCTATTTTAAAATAAAACTGAATTTCTGAACACTTAGGAAGCAAAAAAATACACTTCACTTGTGTAGCTAAAACTAAAGGGGCATGTTTGACCTTTGGCCTTTAAATGTTAACACAGTTGAAATGATTTTTTTTAATGCACATCAGTTTGCTGAAGCATCACTTCTGTGAAGTGACTGAAGCAGAAACTGTTAACAGAATCTTTATGTCCAGGGCCAGCTATAAAGTAAGAACATTATTAGATGCTGCTTACTAGGCAACTGGTTTTAGTACCTTACATCTACATAAGTGATACTCAGTCTGAACTTCTTTAGCCACATGAGATTTTTAATAACCCTTCACTCAGAGCTCTTCTAGAATTAGATGCTACGTGACATTCTGATGCCAATGCACTGGTTTCTCCAGGTGGGAAGGAGAGGCAGGTAAGGCAATTGAAATTTAAGAAAACTAGACTGTCTAGTCCAGGGGTGCCCATCCTATGGCCCGTGGGCCATACACGGCCCACCAGAGCATTTCATAAGGCCCCTGGCCTGCTTAAACACAATATACTAACAGATGATTCACTAGTGTTTTGTTGTCGTGTTTACATCATTTTAGTTTACACAAGGAAGCATCAGAAAAATGCGATAAAGAATAGGTTTAATTAAAAAAAAGTGTTGTCACATTTCATGCACATACGTGCATGCCTGTAGGCTAACCAGACCTTCCTTAGTGATTGTTGTTATAAAAATTCAGGAAGACACCTTTGGACATGCGCAGATCAGCTCTAGTCTGTCCCAAATGCAATGCTTTGCTAAGAGCAGATGGTGCATGGAAATGCCTCCAACAAAAAAATGGAAAGTGGATGTTGAATGTTATGTTTTTCAAGACAAGTGAACCGATCAATTATTTTGTGTGCCCCACCAAGGCAAATCATGATGTCTCATTTGTAAAGAAACAGTTGCCGTGTGGAAGGAATATAATATCAAGACACACTATGACACGAAACACATGGGAAAGTATAATGAATAGAAGGGTGCACACCGAACTGCAAAGATCCCATCTTTGAAAAAAAAGTTGGAAGTTTACAGTAAATGCTAAGAATACGTCAAGAAGAAAATGCAGCAGCAGTGAAAGCAAGCTACCGTGTTGTGTATGTACTGGGTACTAAGTGTAAATCTTTTTCTGATGGGGAATTCATAAAAAAGTGTGTGAATGTGATTATGGAGGAGATGTGTCCTGACAAAAGGAACCTTATTGAAGTGGTAGATATATCTTGCCAGACCTTACTTGAAGAATAGAAGATACACTGCTCTACAGCCAAAATGCTTCTGAAATAAATGTAGTCAAACTTTACTAATTCTGGGTCACTGAGAACGAAAATGATGCTTAAAATTGTTGATTGGCTCTAGTTTTCAAGATATGCTATTGGGTCAGTATATACGACCCTTGACTTGGGAATGGCGGAGGATAAGTGAGTTATAAAGGGAAGGGATCTCAATTTAAACCAGAAATGACTAAAATACATCTTTGACTGGATCTATGAATAAATCTATGACTGGGTTTGGACAGTACTTGCTTTTTAGGCAAAACAATGAATGATGCAATCTGAAGCTGGTATTGCGTCATACAGGATATGAATTGCATCATGTTATTCCTAGAAGTCATGGATAATGCAATCATAACGAAGCTTACATCACTCTGCTGAACAAATTGCCCTATATCAGCTCTAGAAAACATACAGTGTCGTGCTCTCTTATTTGTCAGTGTTTGATTTTGCAAAGGGACACATTTCTGTTTAGCCAAAGTGAGCAGAGATGCCTCGTACTTGTGTGAACAGTGCAGATAACTTCTGCTATGTTTGTGGTGAAGTGACTTTTGCATCACAAAAGCGCAGTATAACCACTATGGTTAAGAAAGCCTATCACCTTTATTTTGGCTGCAAAATTGGAGATCAGGACAAGAGGTGGGCCCCACACATATGCTGCAACACTTGTGCAACAAATCTTCGCCAGTGGTTGAACAGGAAAAGGAAATCTATGCCTTTTGCAGTGCCAATGATTTGGAGAGAGCCAACAGATCATACCAGCAATTGTTACTTCTGCATGGTGCCTCCAGTTGGGAAAGGTGTGTCAAAGAAGAAAAAGTGGACTGTGCATTATCCAAACATTCCATCAGCTATACGCCCAGTACCCCACGGAGAAGGACTGCCGGTTCCTGATGCACCAGAATCATTCTCACTTGAGTCAGACGAGGAAGAGGAAGAGGATGAAACTTCTGGTCCTGAACCATCAATGTCACAGGACCCACATTTTCTCCCATCCTCCTCCTCTGAACCACACCTCATAACACAAGGTGAACTGAATGACCTTGTCAGGGATTTGGAACTACCCAAGAGTAAGGCAGAGCTGTTGGGCTCCAGACTACAGCAGTGGAATCTCCTGGCAGGTGATGTTAGGGTTTCGATGGTGTGATGGCAGCCCTCAACATCGTTCACGATCCAGATGAGTGGAGACTGTTCTGTAGCCTGCAACAACATCGATGGTGTGATGGCAGCCCTCAACATCGTTCACGATCCAGATGAGTGGAGACTGTTCATTGATTCATCGAAGACGAGTCTTAAAGCTGTTTTACTGCATAATGGCAATGTTTTGCCATCAATTCCAGTTGGTCATGCAGTCCATATGAAGGAAACCTATGACAACATGAAACAACTTTTGAGGTGCATAAACTATGACCAACATCAGTGGCAGCTTTGTGGCGATTTGAAGGTTGTTGCTCTCTTGCTTGGTCTGCAGGCTGGATACACAAAGTACTGCTGTTTTCTCTGCGAATGGGATAGTCGTGCAAGAGATTCCCACTACATCAAGAAAGATTGGCCACTCCGACAGTCATTGGAGCCTGGGAGGAAAAGTGTTCAGCATCCACCACTTGTTGAATCAAGGAAGATTTTGTTACCACCCTTACACATCAAGCTGGGTCTGATGAAGAACTTTGTCAAGGCCATTGACAAAACACAAGCAGCTTTCAAGTACCTCCGTGGAAAATTTCCAAGGTTAAGTGAAGCTAAGATAAAGGAAGGTGTCTTTGTTGGTCCTCAGATTCGTGAACTTCTTCGAGATGATGCATTTGACCATGCACTGTGTGGCAAGGAAAAGACGGCATGGAAAGCCTTCCAGTTAGTGGCAATAAATTTTCTCGGAAACAACAAGGCTGTTGTTGGAAAACCTCCTCGAGGCATACAAAAGCCTTGGTTGCAACATGTCACTACAGGTTGTTGGTGGAAAACCTCCTCAAGGCATACAAAAGCCTTGGTTGCAACATGTCACTAAAGATACATTTTTTGCACTCTCATCTAGATTTTTTCCCACCGAACTGCGGAGCAGTGAGCGATGAGCACGGCGAGCGATTTCACCAGGACATTGCAACAATGGAGAAACGCTAACAGGGCAAATGGAGCCCATCAATGCTTGCAGACTATTGCTGGACAGTGACAAGAGATGCTCCATTTAATGAATACAAGAGACAAGCCAAGAAGCGCCGAGTAGACACTGAATAGGACTAAACTATGTACATAATAGTTTTTTGCCTTTTGTTTCATAATACATTTTATTTATATAACCCTTTTGCTGATTTTTAAAGTGTTACATAAACAGGACAGGTGAAATATTATCATGTAAAGCAACCATAAACACATGAAAAGACCTAGGTTTACAATTTATGATTAAAACTCTACTATCTACACAATATACATAGACATAAAATGTAAAAAACTTAAATATCTTAGAAACAGTAGCCAATCAGTTGTTTTAATTGTCATATTTGAATTCAGCACATCAAAATACATAATAAATATCACATTTTATCTCTGAAGCAGACGACTTCTCAAAAATTGTAGACCAGTGGATATTGGTGCATATTTAAAAGAACAGCTCTGTGAAAAAATCCAAAATTTTGAGATTTTTTCAGTGGCTTTGGTTGAAAGCACTGACATTACTGGCAGTGCTCAGCTGCTAATTTTCATTTGTGGAATAGATGAGGCATTTCAAATCACTGATGAGCTTGTGGTGCTCCAAACACTTCATGGGAAAACTACAGGTGAAGACTTGTTTTGGAGATTTGCCGACACTATTAGGGAACTCTGTCTGTCTTCGAATCAGCTTGCCAGACGGTGCTAAGAACATGGTAGGCCACAAGACTGGACTGATGCATAAAGGGCTTGATTTGTGTAATGCTGAAAGGCCAATGGCATTGCATTGTATTATTCACCAATATGCTCTGAGTGGCAAAGTTCTAAACCTGGAAAATGTAATGAAAACCATGGTGGCCACTGTAAGCTCGATCAGGGCACGTGGGTTGAATCACTGCTCATTTCAAGCATTCCTGGAGGAAATTGATTCAGAATTTGAGGATGTGATGTACTATAGTGAGCGATGTTAGCTTAGTCGTGGAAATGTGCTCAACCGTTTCTTTGCCTGGTGGAATGAATTCAATATTTTCATGAATGAAAACTCTAAACATGGACCGGAACTCCCAGAGCCCGTGTGATTGTGGGGTTTTGCAATTCTAACAGATTTAACAAGCCATTTGAATGATCTCAATTTGAAGTTGCAAGGTAAAGAAAGGCTTGTTTCTCAGTTATACTCAGTTGTGAAAACTTTTCAAGCAAAACTGAAACTCTTGAGACAACACTCTGAGAGGGGAACACCATCTCACTTTCCTTCCTCTGAAGAACTCAGTCAGGATGAAAAGGTCAGTGTTCCGGTCCCGTGTGCCTGAATGGTAAAATTACTGGACCTCTTCGATGAGAATTTTGAGGCCAGATTTTCCGACTTCAAGTCAAAAGCAAGTGATGTCTGTCTGTTTGAAAACCCTTTTGTTGCTAATGTGGAAAATGTCCCTGCCTCTCTGCAAATGGAACTGATTTAACTCATATTTAACAGACATATTTCATGAAAAGAAACTGGTGGAGTTTTACTCACTGCTGCCCAACGATCAGTTTCAAAATCTGTGCAAATTTGCTTGTTGAATGTGCACAATTTTTGGCAGCACATACATCTGCGAACAAATGTTCTCAGTTATGAAGCTGAATAAGTCTAAGCTGTGTTACCGCCTAACAGACGACCACCTGTATGCTGTACTTCGGATGAGCATCTCTCACTTTGAGCCAAACTTCAACAAAGTGGTTGCTGAGAAACAACCTCAGATTTCTCACTAACTCAGAACGTGCATTCTTTATTTGTGATTAGGGAGGGGGTTATGTGTTCTTTACTGTTTTTTCTCTCTGTTTTCTATAATTCTGATACATGTTTTATGTACTGATTTCTTTATTTGTTTTTAAATAGACAATACTGCACAGAAACAACCTATCTAAATACCTACTAAACAAGCTGAACTTAAAATATAGGTAACTTCAAATCTTATTAGAATATATAGAATCTGTTTGGTCCACCCAAGGTTGTGCTTTGGTTTATGTGGCCCTCCTGTGTAATAAGGTTGGGTACCGTTGGTTTTGTCCACTGGAGTTGAAATCCTTAGAAATGGTGACAGACTTCAAATTCTAAACATCCCAAAGTCCTCAACAAATTGTATTTCAACCTTTCTTTAGCAGTTTTGATTGATGTATTAAGTGCCTGACTACTATACATGCTGTGTTCAAAATACGTTTGCGGATCTCTGGGAGATGAAAAAGCAATTCTTCAGCTGTTAGACTGAATTCTACTGGTCATATATCAAAATTCAGATTTTTAGAAGTGTGTGCATCGGAGTGCTTATTTATGGGCTCAATTACTGAGATGTCATGTGCAATAATGATAAAGGCATGCAATTGCCCAGTGAGCATGTACATTTTAGAAAATCTGGGCCTAATGGTCTAACTGTTTCTTATTGGCATCACCTATTAGTAAAATATCTCTATCTCGAATGCTAATCTTGGATATCTCAAATTCTACACCATGAAAACTTTTTATTCAAAGTGCAAAAATGTGATGTGATATAGTGCTAATAAATTAGTACTTGCTAGATTATTTTGTTACCAGCCCCTATCACAGATACCTGAACATAGTGTCTGATCAGACTGATTATAGCAAAGTTTTCCTGTAGATAGCCAGGTCACATCTGTTTGTAATCGCTTGGCTTGGAGGCCAAGACTTTTTAATACACTGTATGTCTCTGGGTTGTAAACACTCCCCTGTTTAGCCAACTAATGAGGATGGGAGGCAAGAGATGCACCTTTACAGCACAGGTTGTCTTGAGGATATTTCGTAAGCACTTTAGCTGAATCATAATTAAATTATAACAGGCCTTGGTCCTGCAATTTTTTGAGCAATGTAGGAAAGAGTGCATAGCTGCTGTACTTCAGTGTATATGTTTACAGAATCAGTGCATGAGTGTAAATATAAACACTAGGCACTGTCCTCCTCGCTGACTAAGAGTAAGTCTCCTGTCCACTTTCATCTTCCCAGCAGCTATCCTGAGACGATACTTAGTTCATTAATTAAATGTCTCCCTTTTTTTGCAGTCGATTACCACATGAACCCACGTAGCCAGGGACAATGTGTGATTTAAAGTGTGGTTTCTCAATTATTGACTCATAGACTTTAAGGTCAGAAGGGACAATCATGATCATCCAGTCTGACCTCCTGCACATTGCAGCCCACAGAACCTCACCCACCCACCCCTGTAATAGACCCCTAACCTCTGGCTGAGTTACTGACATCTTCAAATCATGATTTAAAGACTTCAAGTTACAGAGAATCCACCATTTACACTAGTTTAAACATGCAAGTGACCCATGCTGCAGAGGAAGGTGAAAACCCCCCAAGGTCTCTGTCAATCTGACCCAGGGGAAAATTCCTTCCCGACCCCAAATATGGCAATCAGCTACACCCTGAGCATATGGGCGGGCAAGATCCACCAGCCAGACACCCAGGAAAAAATTCTCTGTAGTAACTCAGAGCGTTCCCCATCTAGTGTCCCATCATCAGCCATTGGAGATATTTGCTGCTAGCAGTCGCAGATCGGCTACATGCCCGTGTAAGCAATCTCACCATAGCATCTCCTCCATACCTTATCAATCTCAGTCTTGAAGCCAGTTAGGTTTTTCTCCCTTACTGCTCCCCTTGGGAGGCTGTTCCACAACTTCATTCCTCTGATGGTTAGAAACCTTTGTCTAATTTCGAGCCTAAACTTGTTGATGGCCAGTTTATAGCTATTTGTTCTTGTGTTCATGTTGGTGCTTAACTTAAATAACTTCTCTCCTTCCCTGGTATTTATCCCTCTGATGTATTTATAGGGAGCAACCATATCTCCCCTTAGCCTTCTTTTGGTTAGGCTGAACAAGTCAAGCTTTGAGTCTCTTCTCATAAGGTAGGTTTTCCATTCCTCAGATCATCCTAGTAGCCCTTCTCTGCACCTGTTCCAGTTTGAATTAATCTTTCTAAAACACAGGAGACCAGAATTTCACACCGTATGCCAGATGAGATCTCACCAGTGCCTTGTATAACGGTACTAACACTTCCCTGTCTCTACTGGAAATACCTCGCCTGATGCATCCTAGGACTGCATTAGCCTTTTTTTCACGGCTGCATCACATTGGCAGCCCATAATCATCCTGTGATCAACCAATATACCCAGGTCTTTCTCATCTATTGTCACTTACAACTGATATGTCCCCAGTTTATAGCAAAAATTCTTGTTGTTAGTCCCTAGGTGCATGACCTTGCACTTTGCACTATTAAATTTCATCCCATTTCTATTACTCCTGTTTTCAAGGTCATCCAGATCTTGTATGATATTCCAGTCCTACTCCATATTGGCATGTGTCATCTGCAAATTTTATTAGCACATTCCCACTATTTGTGCTAAGATCATTAATAAAAATATTCACTAAGATTGGTCCCAAGACTGATACCTGAGGAACTCCATTGGTAACCTCCCTCCAGCCTGACAATTCACCTTTCAGTATGACCCATTGTATTCTCCCCTTTAACTAGTTCCTTATCCACCTTTCAATCCCCATATTAATCCCCATCTTCTCCAATTTAACTAATAATTTCCCACGTGGAACTATATCAAATGCCTTCCTGAAATCCAGGTAGATTAGATCTACTGGATTTCCTTTCCAATCCTGCCGTACCATTCTTGCAGTGGATATCTTAGACCAAATTCTACCCTCAATATGCATGAATAGTTTTCATTGGGCCAAATTCTCTTTTCAACTATATGACACCAACTCTACTGATTGTTTGCAGTGGTGTAGCAGAAAGAAGAATTTGGCCCACTGACTTCAATGGGAACTGCCAGTGCATATCTAAAGGCAGAATTTGGTCCCTTTAATTCCTACTTATATTTCCTCCTGTACTCATGCCTGAATTATTGTGCAGGAAAAGAATCCACTGATTCTATTGAACCTTCAATGAGGAAATAGCTTTAGTCCTGCGGTTGTTTCAATACACTGGTTTCCATTTTTCTCAGTATGTCGGCATTGATTTTTAGACTTGCATTATTTTATTTCTTGTATCTTATACGTTATTTTATTTCAGTTACAACAACACAAACACCTTAAGCTATTTGGTCTATTGGGTTTAGCAATTATTCTGTTAGCAGCTTTGCCACTGACTCTGGATCAGAGTCCCTGGCTCTGTTAAGACCACTTCGCATTACTCAAATGATGCAAAGTGACTTAAAAGCAGGCTAACCAGCCAGTGGAAGACTTCTCCTGTTCTGAGATCCTCTGGTGGCCTAAGGCTACTGAAAGGGCTCCTACCTCAGAGCCCATCTTGGTTGGCCAGAAACTATTAATCCATCCCTTCAAGATGTGGTTAATATCAAGGCTGTGGGTTTCCTTATACAAGGGAAAATCCTAAAGACCATGGACAAGAGCCAAGAGGAAGGGCACAAGTAACATTGCTGTGGGAGTGCAACAGATCACAGCCTCAACTTGTAAGATATTTAAGCCCATGCATAACTTCAAGCACCTAAATAGTCTCATTGATTTCAATAGGACTATTCACAGGTTTAAAGTTATCAATATGCTTCTGTCATTTGATGGACTTGGGCCTATATTATTTATACAGTAATTAGAAAGAGAGGATGATTTGGAGGCTTAAGGCACTGGACTGGGCCTCAAGAGACTTGAGTCAAAGTCCTTGCTCTGCCAAAGACTCCCTGTGTGACTTTGGGCAAGTCACTTAATCACCGTGTGCTTCAGTTCCCATCTGTAAAATGGGGATAGTAGTACATTTCTCCCACTCTGTATGTCTTGTTTGACAGTAAGTTCTTTGGGGTAGTCTATGTCTCGTACTAAGTGTTCCACTTGGGTTCCAATATGTACTGGCCATAACCAGGATGGAAAATTCCTTTTTTTGTTTTTCAAATTAATTATTTTAAAAAGCTATAAGAAAGGGCTGTGCTTGGTAGGAAATTCTGTACAATCAATTGTATCCACATTCCGTACAATAAACACAAAGAGGCCTCAGTGCACTCATTCTTCATCTAAAAATAGTGTCAGCATGCCTAAAACACGTGAGATAAAGTGCATTGTTCAGAGTTGCCCCTCCAGCAAGGCACCTGCCTTTGCCTTTTGTTTATTCTTTTCCCACATTTTGCTCAGGCCCCAAATGTCACTTAAAGATGACGTTCTTTTGAATGAGCCTTAATTTCAGGTCGATAGACAACTAACAAATCTTAGCACAGATTTTTGCCCTGGTTTCCTATTCAAGTTGATGTTTAATTCCCTTTTCCACAATTATTTTTGTTTTCTGTAGTGTAGTTAGCCCTCTCATATAAATAAAAGTGTACATTCATGCAACCGGGCAGTTTATATTTCTCAGATCCTAAAGAGTGTATAAATGGTGACTCCTCAGGAGATTCCATTCCAGCGAAGTCCAATCATTTGTCATCCGTTTTTCAGCAGTAAATAGTGAAAGACATGGGTCAATGTGACTTCAGTTTATTTATTAATACAGAGTCAGCTCTTTCTGAGAGAAATGGAAAGCAAATTGCTTTATGTGTGAAAAACATTACTCACATGGGTCAGATCAGAACACTTGTGGGAGTTTCACAAACAAAATAAGCTACCCTGGAGGGATGATTGTCAGTTTTCTTCTTTGAGACAATGTTCCTGGCCTTCCATTAAAACAAAGAGCAATAATTGTCTAATTACAAATAAGTCTTAAGCAACAAACTCTGAGTTGAAGTAATGTATATGCTTCCAAAGAGAGAAAAAAGTACAATAAAAATTGTGAGTTACAGCCTGAAAGAAGTGTACAGATTAAAGACTAAAAGCCTTCAGAGTCTGAGTGTTAGGAGACAGATACAAATAGGGAGGGATTATGAGAAGACTAAGTTCTCTGAGACAGTGATGTCCTGGTCAATGACAGGGGCTCCTCGCTACCTTCTTAGTGGAGAGCTATCTGTATTGTGGTTGTACCTAAGTCTAAGAACTGCCAATTCCATGTTTAATGAGAAATAGTGAACATTTTAGAACATTAGAGAAAGTTGCCTTTGAACAACTGCAAATCTACTGATGATGAGAATATAAACGAGAGAAGCAGGACAAAAGGAAATATCAGCCCATGAAAGATAGAAAGCGTGGCAGTACTTCCAGACTGTCTTCCCTAATGGAATTATGAAACAGCACATGTTTAAGTAATATCCCCAAGGTGAAATTCTACCCTGGATATGGATGAACCACACTGAATATTGGAGAGCAGGATTTGGCCCCTACCTGTGGAGGAAAAACCCTGCATTTTAATATGTAATTCCCAATTAGGTAGTCAGAGACAGTCTCTAACACACAGAAGCTGACAGCTGATGAGCTATGTTCTGCAGAAGAAGAGAGCAAGCTACATCTTGAGAGTTACAAAGCCTTCACAAAAAGGAGATAGTAACATTAAGTATGAATAAATGACTTACCTAAATCACTCTCCACAAATCTAACACTTGACTAATCTTGTCAAAACGCCTAGTGCCATAATGAGTGACACTAAAATTGCTGTTCTGTTGCTTATGGTATGGTACGCTGGGCCAAAATAAGAAATTTGTGAAGAAGCTACAGTACGTTCACACCTTGATGGCCCATCTCCTAAGCGGGGCAAGCAACTAAAGAAACCACATTATGACAGTGTTCAATAACCTGCACCAGGTCTCCTTTTATTAGCTGAATTGCTTCAAGGTGCTGGTTCACTAGGCCCTTAATGGAACAGGCTGCACAGAGGCTCAGAGATTGCCTCCGAGCAATCTCTTCTGGGACCCATCACAGGAGCTGAGAATGTCTGGCATCCATTTAATAGAGCCCAGGTTTCGACTCAATTAGAGGAAGAACCTTTTCAGCAGCAGGCGCAGGGTTCCATAATAACTCCCAAACGAGACCAAGAGGAGTCACTGGTATAACTTTCAAAAACACCTATGTGACTTAGGAGACTAAATCCTATTAGGCTCCTACTTCATTCAGGCACTTACCATTTCACTCACCAAGTTGTGCTGTAATTCATCTCTTCCCCATACTGTTCCTCAAAGAACCAGGGCATAGTCACTAGTGTGCATACAGGAACTGGTTTAAATTAAGCAAAACCGGTTTAAAATATGAATAGGATAGAGAATGGACTGCCATTCATGACAGCGCTCACTCACTTCTATGATCCAGGTACAGCGCTTAGAGACCAAAGTGAGATGCTTTAGAAATGGGTGTCGAGAAGAACTTGTGAAGAGAAATGTATTTGATTTACTAATACAGCGATTGAACTCATTTTTGTATGCAGCAAGTTCTTCTGACTTTTCTTATTTGCAGGAATAAAGTGGGGATTGTAGTTTAGAACAGAGGTTCTCAAACTGTGATCCGCGGACCACCAGTGGTCCGCGATCTCCATTCAGGTGGTCCACAGATAGTTCCGTCTAAGGTGTGTGCCTGGGTGTCCACACACAACAGAATGAAGGGCCACCCACCTAATTAGCGGAGCCACGCCAGCATGGCTCCACTAATTAGGTGCCTGGACCCTGGAGAAGACACACATGTAAGGTGAGATGGTGGCCTTGGGGGGAATAGGAGGTAGGTGAGAGGGGGTAATGGGATGAGAAGAGGGGGTGGGGGGAATTTGGGATGTGCAGGGCTGCGGCAGACAGAGAAAGAGGCAACTTTCCCCAGCTCCAGGGCTGTGGCTGCCGGGGAGAGACAGCCCTCCTTCCCAGCCTCAGCTCTGTGCCTGCTGTGGCGGGGGAGAGGCCCCACTCCTTCCCAACCCCAGCTCGGGGGCTGCTATGGCAGGGTAGAGAGAGGGCACATTCATCACATTAGAAAGGTAAGACTACTGATATTAAAATATGAGTTGTGTGCTTTTATTTATAGAATAAAAAAACAATTATTCGTTTTTATTATATAGCGCTTTTATCCAAAGCGCTTTACAATAGTTAGCTAATGGTACAAACAACATTTGGAAAGATCATTAAGTGGTCCGCCGAGACCCTCAGCAATTTTCAAGTGGTCCGTGAAAAAAAAAAATTGAGAACCATTGGTTTAGAAGACATGCATAGCTGTTCAAAGTGGGTGTACAATGCTACTGTCCTGACTTACTAATAGCTTACACCAACTTTGGTCTCTCTTTGCACAGCTGTAAATAAAGATGGAAGATACAAGGCAGTGAGAATGAAGCCCATAGACTCCAGAATGCATCTTCCTCCTTGAAAGAGTCTAGGTTTCTAATGTCATTAAGGCAGACTTCTGATACATTTAGTTCACTCCTTATCCAATTGAATCTGAAGCATACCCATTGCAACTACAGTACTTCCTCTGCTGCAATCTAAGTCATATTTTTTGGAGGGTGACAAATATATGAAACAATTGTTGAGGCCAATTCTTTCATACTTTGAGTTTTAAAGGCAGGGTTACTTCAAATTAGGATTACACGTGAATGAAGGTATTACATTTCAAATTTCTCATTAGATTGAGTCATACTTTTTCTTTCCAAGGTTTATATCCTGAGGCTGTGGAAATGATTTATTATAATACTGAGTAAGACTGAGGACTAATGAGGGGAAAGTCTGATTCAGACACCCCTTCTGTCAGTCACTGTCAGTGACAGGCAATCAGGCCTAGTGGTTGAAGCAGGAAACAGCACCCAGAGCTGGAGTCGGAGGCCAGGAATGAGAGCCCAGAGTCAGAACCAGGTTACTAGGAGTGATGCAGGCAGGAATGGGGCTGGAACAGGATGGGAGCTGGACTGGGAACAAGCAGGCACAGGAGCTATCAAAGCCATGGCAAACGCTTTGAGCAGCCTGCACCCTGCTGCTGGTCTGCTGATCCCCTTTGGCCAATCGGGCAGCTCAATTAGGGCCCAGCTGCAGTTGTTAGATTACCTGGGGGTTAACTTGGCAGGTAATCAGGCTAGCTGCAGATCCTTACTCCTGAAAGTACTCCTTCCTCCAAAGGTGCCTATGAGGGGCTTCTAGGCTGGAATAGATTTCATGAAACTCCTGCAGCAGGTTCAGGGCATGAATATTTTCCACTGGTTCCCAGTGCACTAAATATTGGAGTTTCCCCCTAATGCATCAGGAGTCAAGATTTCACTAAACCAAATACTCCTCCTGGGTTCTCTGTGTAAGGTTTCAGGAGGGATATGTGGACAAATATGGATATTGGGTACTGGAGGAAGGGGACTGTGGTGGGTTGTCCCCTCCCTTCGGGGTGCCACCTGATGTACTGGGGTACCATTGAGCCCACCTGTTCCCCCAGCCTGGGCTCCGTTACACTGTCCTGCTGAGCCAGGCCCTCAAGCCTCCTCCAGCACACACAGGTAGGGACACACCCAACTGCAGAAAGACACAGACACGGAAATCAGCTCTATGTGAGAAGACTCGCCTAGGGAATTGCCCAGCACTCAAGTGTATAGAATCATAGAAGAATTAGGGTTGGAAGAGACCTCAGGAGGTCATCTAGTCCAACCTCCTGCTCAAAGCAGTACCAACCCCAACTAAATCATCCCAGGCAGGGCTTTGTCAAGCTGGGCCTTAAAAACCTCCAAGGATGGAGATTCCACCACCTCCCTAGGTAACCCATTCCAGTGCTTCACCACCCTCCTAGTGAAATAGTTTTTCCTAATAACCAACCTAGACCTCCTTCACTGCAACTTGAGACCATTGCTTCTTGTTCTGTCATCTGCCACCACTGAGAACAGCCTAGCTCCATCCCCTTTGGAACCCCCTTTCAGGTAGTTGAAGGATGCTATGAAATCCCCCCTCACTCTTCTCTTCACAAGTGAACACCCCCTCTGGAGTGTAAACCCAAAATTTGTATTGTCTTGTGCTGCACAGAGAACTGTACAGCGTAAGCTCATAAAATTCACCCCCACCCTCAATGTGCGGGAAGATATGCACAGCTTTTTGCCCCCCAGTTATGAATTCCACAAACTGGTTTTAGAGAAAACAAAAAAAAGTTTATTCACTACAAAAGATAGATTTTAAGTGATTACAAGGGATAGCAAACAGATGAAAGCAAAAAAAACGAGGAGTACTTGTGGCACCTTAGAGACTAACAAATTTATTTGGGCATAAGCTTTCATGGGCTAAAACCCACTCCATCAGATGCAGATTAGTGAGCAAATAAAACAAACACGCAAACTAATCTTAATACACTAAAGAAACTGGTTACAAGTAGTAATTTCTCACCCTAAATGTTGTTTTAGGCAGATTGCAGAGTTTCACAGGCCAGAGACCTTCCCAGCCTGGGCTCAGCTCTTCTCCCCATCCCACCTCTCCCTTGGTCTTTGTTTATTAGATGTTTTCAGCAGTCATCCTGGGCAGGGATTCAGTGAAGAACGAACTCTGATTAAGTCACTCCCCGGCCTTAAATAGGTTTTACATATGGCGGGAACCCTTTGTTTTTCAGCATGGTCTCCCCCTGTCCCTCAGTGGAAAAATACTGGTATTCTATCATGGATTCCAGTACCAGGTGACATGATCACATGACCCTGCAGTGTCAAAGCAGCCAGGAGTCAAAGGACATTTGTAGCATCTTCAAAGACCTATTGTTCTCCCTAATGGTTTGTTGACTTGTCCCCAGCTAACGAGCCAGACTGAGGCATTCCCCAGGTGCAAACACTTTTGTAGTACAGATGTAAAATCAATATTCCTAACTTTAGATACAAAAATGATACATGTGTACAAATAGGATAATCATATTCAGTAAATCATAACCTTTCCTATGATACCTCACATGATCCATCTTGCATAAAATACATTTTAGTTATGCTACAATCATATTATAACAATATTTTAATGAAGAATATGGGGTGTAGTGTCACAGGGATGAATACCAACCCAGCCTGTACCCCTCTATTAGGGTTGGGACTTGATGTTTCCCATCCATGACATGGGTCAGACCTTTGTGGGGCACAGGAGGCTGAGCTTCGCTCTTGGCAGTTCTCCATCACAGTTATCGATCTTAATGCAGAATTCAATTAGATTGTCCGGGCAAGGACTCGACTCGAGCCAGCTCATCTCTGATTTCATTGAGGCCGAGTCATAGGTGGTAATGCCATGCAGGCTCCTTGCACTCGGTGTCCACTACCAGGTGTGGAAATCTCATGGCAAATTTGGCAACCGATCGCCACCCCGCCGCAATGCTTGGAGCACAGCTTCTGCTGTGAGTGCGCAGTTCAATTCGTCAGAGGTTACCGCCATGGCTTGCACAAAGTTTTCAAACTGGCCCAAGAGCAGGCTAGATTTCTCCAAGAGAAAGGAAGCCCAGGCCAGGGCCTCCCCAGTCAGCAAGCTGATAAGTCCTATTTGGGCGTGGTTGGTGCGGAATGCTCACAGTCACAACAGAAATAGACGCTGACACCTCCTTCATCACTCCTCTGTTCCCAGCCAGGAACTGCCTTGCTAGTGCCAGGCAGCTCCTTTTATCTGAGGCTGCTGGTCTCTGATTGGATGCTTCTGTGAGGCCTCTTTAGGCAGGCCTGGAGGACCCACCTGTGCTGCTCCTACCCTTTCACATCTGTGCTTCCTGGCAGGGGCGGGGTGCAGTAGGATTGCAAAGCCTCCTGTCAGACATTTTCTAAAGAAAGTCCACACATTTTCTGTATGCTCCCTTTATGCCAAAGGACCTCAACAAGTAGCCAGAGTTTGTGGCTGGCTGAATTTAAACTGGGATTACAGAGAGAGGAGACCCTGAGGACTTTGAACCTGAGATAGGGCTGGAGAAAAACGGGCTCAGTAGAAAGAGGCCCAGGGAACTCACAGTGATGGATTGCAGGCAAAAGGCATGTTTGCTGTATGCAGGGTCCCTGGGTTGGAACCTGGACTGGTGGGCAGGCCTGGGTTCCCCCAACGGCCACAGGTAAAATGGCATAAACACCAAGAAGGGGATAGGCTTTATCTGGGAGCCAGAACAAAGAGCCGAACTTAAAGGGCCCAGAGCTGAGGCTGTTAGTTATTGGACTCCTTAATACCCTGGAAGGGGTACGTTTGGACTTTGTGACTTGGCCAGAGGACCAAACCACTGAAGACCCACAAAGATCAGCCGGCAGGCTGCAGGGGGCACCAGGGTGATAAAAGAACTGCAGCACACCCAACCACTGGGAGGCGCTCAAGAGGTGAGTGCCCCCTTCACACATACCAGGGTCTCTAATGAAAGATGATGAACTTAAAACGATGTCCAAAGAGCTCATAGAGGAGTGTTTGGATGGTTTTGTATTCAGGCTGCATCCTCTTAGTTAACCTTTTCATTTTGTATTTCACTTGGTGTCATTCCCATTTGTTTATTGGTCATGACAGCCCCGGAGACTTTACTAAGACACTGCTGGGTAAAATTCACATCAAACAAACTCAAAACCAGCATGGATCAGGCTTACTGTACCTGGACAAACACCAGAGTGTACATCTGTCTCCTGGTGTTAAAATGTCATTAAAACCAATTGTACTCTCCTAGCTCCCGTCAGATACACGTCTGAAAGCTATTCTGAAACAGGAGGGTGCGTGTGGTGGCTTGAGGGGGCAGGAGAGCGGCTCAGGATCAGACTGTGTTCTGACAATGAGAATACTTGATTTTTTCCTCTGATCTATTTTTGATACCAGAAGCAGATGGCTCAACAAAAAAACAGTTGAGTAGCTTTAACAATGAACACAGCAATGGGACTTTCAAATGCCTGTATGCAGGGCACATACATACTTTCTACTGCCATTAAGTTCAAATCAGTTCCATGGTTGTAAGAGAAACTGATGTGTGTTTTCTGACCTATCCTGCAGGTGTGCCGTGAACAAAAGGCAGTATTCACCCCCAGGTCATTCCTTTCAGAAGTCTGCTGGGGAAGTCTCTCCCTCCTGTCACTTTTGTTCACTTTTTCCCTTTCAGCTGGTAAAATTGCAGGATCACTGTTGCCTGAGGCTTGAGAGCTGCCAGGAATGGCCAGGCCATCCCACATATGGATCAATGTAACCTAGCAGGAGTTGCTCCTTTACCCATGAGAGCAATTTGCCCAAAACGTTGTCAAGTGTGAGGCGAGAGGCTGTCTTTTAGAAGCCCACGCAGTGATGAAGCAGATATGGACTGATTTTGTTTCCATGGTAACACCTGCTGGTCCTCTGCTGTGCATGAAAAGTGATTTCGTTTTGTCTCTTCTTTAATCTTTATCACAGTGGTGTTATACCAAAATGAATAAGCTTTGCCTTTGATTGGGAGTTTTCAAACCTCAATTCAGTACAGCTGTTTAAAAAAAGTAAAGAAAATGATACAGTATGTGGTCACAGACTTGTCTCAGAGGTTATAACTGACTTCCTATTTTACCAGGCCTAATTGTTATTATTACATATGGATCGATATTAAGCTGAGTACCCGGAATTGTTTTCAGAAGACTATACTGTATAATAACACATAAACTTATGCAGAAATGCTGGCACTTTCAGAAAAAACAGAATACAATCTTAACAACATCTCCAGTGAACCAATAATAACATCTCCAGTGAATCAGCATTCTACAATATTGGATTTCATAAGGGAGGACATAATTGTAAGGTGCAATGTTTTGAGACCATTGCTTTAGGTTCCGTCGTATTATAAAGTCTAGATCATAGGAATCTCACGTGAATTAGAATTCTTGACTCTTCTTTGTACTTTTTTTTTTAAAAGTAGGAGTTAGAATTAGTCTTCATCTACACATTATATTGTTTGATTATACCTAGTCATAAATACAGACCTCTTGCCACTGAAGGAATAATTGCTGCAATTTTAAACTGGTGGGGAAAATGTAAACATTTTTTTGTGCATATTGCTATTAGATATTCACTATGTCCCCTGCACTTGTCTCCCTCCTTTCAATTTCTTTTATTTTCATATTTTACCACCCTTAGTTAAACTATCCACCAGGGGGTATGTACGCTTCTTCTATACAAGGTGCTTTAAAACAACTCATGTTCAATTTTATTTTTCAGGTTTGGTGTTACTAGATTACCTTAAACTTACAACTCAGATCCAGGGCTGGCTCAGTCATTCATCTTTCCATGAAGATAAATGGAGTTCCATATTGTTTATTCTGTGTGTGGGAGGTGAGAGATGGAGTTCTTTCAGATGAGACTCTAAAAACTGACGTCCTGTCTGTTCTGAATTGCCATTAAGGAGCTAATATTTAAAGGTGTGCGCATGTGCGTGTCTGTGCATGCAACTCCATGCCTAATTTGGGTGAATAATTGCAGGTACTTCACATGCAAATCATGTGATTACATGGAAATAGCCAATAATGTAGACAACTGGCCATTTCGCTATGCTTTTATATGCAGTCATTGTAACTTCACACAGATGAGATGTGCAGTACTGAAAATGATTTTGCTTTTATTTTGTAAAACTCTAATTGAAATGACAAAAAACAAACATAGAATATAAGCTTTGAGTCCTATTTGAATTTTTCCTGGAGATTTCATTGTTACCCCCTTTGGTGATTCTCTCCCCTACCCCCAGTTGTCTCACTTTGTATTCCTTTTGCAAGAAATGTAAAACATTTTGGGACCTGCCTTTGGCCACACTGTTGCTCCTCATGTGTCAGTTCCTAGAATACCAGTTATACATAAGGAGTGTTTTCCAATAGAGCATTTTACAACTTCCTAGCCATAACAAAAAATGCCAAGGCAAACCTTCCAAATTGTAATTTGACAATGAATTTGCTATGGGACTAACATTACCCATCATTTGCAGGAGAAGGTAAAAAATGAGAAGCCATCACCAAATGCCCCTGGAGCCTGGAGTCAAAGCGTCTTCAGCTAAAAGAGAGGTGATGAGGAGTTCAAAGCTCACTTTTAATGCAAACTGAACAATGATGGCCATGACAATTGCATAAGAACATAGAACGGCCATACTGGGTCAGACCAAAGGTCCATCTAGCCCAGTATCCTGTCTTCTGACAGTGGCCAATGCCAGGTGCCCCAGAGGGAATGAACAGAACAGGTAATCATCAAGTGATCCATCCCCTGTTGCCCATTCCCAGCTTCTGGCAAACAGAGGCTAGAGACACCATACTGGCTAATAGGTCCATCAATGGCTATCTTCCATGAACTTATCTAGCTCTTTTTTGAACCCTGTTATAGTCTTGGCCTTCACAACATCCTCTGGCAAGGAGTTCCACACACTGACTGTGTGTTGTGTGAAAAAATACTTCCTTTTGTTTGTTTTAAACCTGCTACCTATTAATTTCATTTGGTGACCTCTAGTTCTTATGTTATGAGAGAGTAAATAACACTTCCTTATTTACTTTCTCCACACCAATCATGATTTTATAGACCTCTATCATATCCCCTCTTAGTCGTCTCTTTTCCAAGCTGAAAATTCCCAATTTTATTAATCTCTCCTCATATGGCAGCCATTCCATACCCCTAATCATTTTTGTTGCCCTTTTCCGATTCCAATATATCTTTTTTGAGATGGGGCGATGACATCTGCATGCAGTATTCAAGATGTGGGTGTACAATGAATTTATATAGCGGCAATATGATATTTTCTGTCTTATCTATCCCTTTCCTAATGATTCCCAACATTCTGTTCACTTTTTTACTGCAACTGCACATTGAGTGGATGTTTTCAGAGAATTATCCACAATGACTCCAAGATCTTTTTCTTGAGTGGTAACTGCAAATTTAGACTCCATCATATTATATGTATAGTTGGGATTATGTTTTCTAATGTGCATTACTTTGCATTTATCAACATTGAATTTAACCTTTTGTTACATTTTGTTGCCCAGTCACCCAGTTTTGAGAGATGCTTTTGTAGTTCTTTGCAGTCTGCTTGGGACTTAACTATCTTGAATAGTTTTGTATCATCTGCAAATTTTGCCACCTCACTATTTACCCCTTTTTCCAGATCATTTATGAATATGTTGAATAGGACTGGTCCCAGTACAGACCCTTGGGGGACACCACTATTTACCTCTCTCCATTCTGAAAACTGACCATTTATTCCTATCCTTTGTTTCCTATCTTTTAACTGGTTATCAGTCCATGAGAGGACCTTCCCTCCCATGACAGCTTATTTTGCTTAAGAGCCTTTGGTGAGGGACCTTGTCCAAGGCTTTCTGAAAATCTAAGAACACTATATCCACTGGATCCCCCTTGTCCACATGCTTTTTGACTCCCTCAAAGAATTATTGTAGCTTGTGAGGCATGATTTCCCTTTACAAAAACCATGTTGACTCTTCCCCAACAAATCATGTTCATCTATATGTCTGACAATTTTGTTCTTTACTATAGTTTCAACCAGTTTGCCCGGTACTGAAGTCAGGCTTACCAGCTTGCAATTGGTGGGATCACCTCTGGAGCCCTTTTTAAAAATTGGCGTCACATTAAGTATCCTCCAGTCATTTGGTACAGAA
Source organism: Platysternon megacephalum (assembly GCA_003942145.1). Classification (NCBI taxonomy): domain Eukaryota; kingdom Metazoa; phylum Chordata; order Testudines; family Platysternidae; genus Platysternon; species Platysternon megacephalum. Next base: position 4,306,186 of record QXTE01000043.1, read on the forward strand.
GTTGATTTAAATGATAGGTTACAGACGACAGTTAGTAGTTCTGCAATTTCACATTTGAGTTCCTTCAGAACTTTTGGGTGAATAACATCTGGTCCTGGTCACTTATTACTGTTTATTTTATCAATTTGTTCCAAAAGCTCCTCTAATGACACCCCAATCTGGAACAGTTCCTCAGATTTGTCTCCTAAAAAAAATTGTAAGGCAAAAAAGTTTCCTGAATAAAAGGTCACATCTGATTGCCAAATTTACATAAAAGCATATCAGTCCCTGCATAGTACAAATCCTTCAGTACAAGTTTGAAGTTGGGTATTTATTGTTGTTGGAGATGGAAGTGAGAGGCATATGGAGCAGTGAGTGTGTTTCTTGACAGTGCTGTTGGCAATATGAACCTGGGAAGAAATGAACAAGACTCTTCCCTTAACATCTTGTCTTTAAGGCTTTGGGTGGATGAGGTGTCCTGCAGCCTTATTGTCACTAGACATAGTTTTTGTTCACTAAAATATACAGCATGTAACCTTCCCAAAGATCTTTTGGGGTTAAAGGTGTTGTTTTGACATAATGGGCCTGATCCTCCCCTACCTTGCACCTTGTGCTGTCACTTACACCTGTACAAAGTGGGTGAGAGTGGTAGTATTTTAAATCACACTTGCTCTGCTTAGGTCAGGGATCGGCAACCTTTGGCACGCGGCTCGCCAGGGTAAGCACCCTGGCGGGCTGGGCGGGTTTGTTTACCTGCCGCGTCTGCAGCCCTCAGCCCGCACCGCTTCCCACGGCCCCTATTGGCCTGGAGCAGCGAACTGCGGCCAGTGGGAGCCACGATCGGCCGAACCTGAGGACGCGGCAGGTAAACAAACCGGCCCACCAGGGGGCTTACCCTGGTGAGCCATGTACCAAAGGTTGCCGATCCCTGTCTTAGGTATAAATGACTATACAAGGTGTGAAGCATATTTTGTTATCTGTATTGTAATCCATATTTTGTAACTGAAACCTCTTAAAAATCGTTTAATTCCAAGACCCTTTTTAACTGTACCTTTATTTTAGCTGTAGACAAGGAGGTGAGGTGGGAATGGAGAAGCAGGTAGCAGAAAGCAATAATAGTTTTGTGCTAATGAAGACCTAACTGTTTTTCTTCCCCTCAAATATTCACACTCTACCCACACCTGCTACACCAGTTAATCCAGCAGCATTATGCAGAACATTTGAAAATACAAAGCCACCTCATTTAGCAGCGTAAGGATCAGTTGTGTAACATGTGCCACACTGAATCATAAGGTTAACGCAATGGAAAATCACTACCAGTGCTGCAGCCAACATAAAGCACACTGTGGAAATCATTGAACTGCAACCTTAAGGACTCATGAAAGTTAGTTCCGTTATTTTGCAGTAATTCCTTAGGTGCATGTCATTGCCGCAGTAAATGTTAAAATGGAATTAGCAAATTGTTGACAGAATAGTTCCTATTGTAGCTCCATTTAAGTACACCAGAAACAATGACAGTAAAATCATGAGGGGTATATAAAATAAACAAATGCAAGACAAACAGAAATGAAAAGGGAATGTACGTACACTTTTTTGCAACACTATTCACAACACCTGGTATTTGAACTAGGAGAACAACTTAAAACAGCTGGTAAGGTAGTCTAGTTCATCTCCTGCTCCATCTGCCTGGAAAATACCCGATACTCATACAAATTGATGAGTAGCTTCCTCATTGTGTGGCAGTAATTATAATCTACCACATTGGTATTAGAGTAAAGGGTCCTTAATGCTTAGGAAAACCTGTAGAAAGATACTCAGAGGTTTTCGAATACAATTATTTTCCCATATAATCACATACCTGCCATGGCAAATTCAGAAATGTTGTTGCCTCAAACAAAGGATCTCTGTTCCTTGGTATATGTAGCCTCAATGCCATACTATCTTATTGCCTTATTCCTAGGAAGAGATGGATTTTGTTGTTTTTTATACCAGTTCTGTAAGGGAAGTGTTAGGACCAGTTTATCTCTGGTTATCTGAGGTTCTTGTACTTGTCTTAGGCAAGCAGATAAAGTGTTTCGTTTGTTAGATTGTATCATATTGTTGCTCCTTCTTCTGACAGTCATGTCCTATTATGACACTTGCATTTCCCCTCTGCGTGTTAGCAGTTGTTTGGGGCCTTTCAGGCCAGCTTTCCAATGGAGGAAAAATCAATTATACAAATTTGGTTTAGTGAGGGGCACGCACAAAGAGGGGGGCAAGCAGGGGCACGGGCCCTCCCAATAATCTGCGGGGGCACAGAACTCCCCCTGGGCCATGGCAGCGGTATAGAGCTCCTTGGGCCTCGGGGCTGTGGCAGGAAGCCTGAGTTCCTCTGGCCCCAGGGCCTTGGCGGAGGCACAGAACATGCTGCTCCGAAAGCAGTCAGTTTTTATTCCTGCACACACCCTGGGTATAGTCTAAGTGTAACTTGTTTTATTTATGCACACATCCCTACTGCCAGTCCTAGAACAGAAATGGGCAAACTGCATTCAGAGCAATCCCTTCTTTCAGTAATCTGAGCTCAACACTAATGTCTAGTTCCTAGACAGCACTAATTGACTTCAAGAAGAGACTAAGGCAGAGATCAAACTGTCCTGCCCCCACACCTTTCTCTAAAGGACCACTGTCTCCTCACAGAACAATGTATAAACAAAGAACACCACACAACATGTCTTCCCAAGAAATAGAACTTGAAAGGCTATGAGTAACGGTGCCGCCTGGTGATACCTACCATACCATAACAATATGTTTAATGCTGTGCTAGGTGTGGCTAGTGTTCTGTTCTGGGTTAAGAATTATGCCTTTTCCAGCTGGAATGCAATGAGGCAGCAAAATTGTAGAGCTGTCATACAGGCAGAGCAAGATTGCCTCTCTCTTTGGAGAGTTGGATCTGATTCAAGCCAACTTACTAATGCAAAGTCGGTGTTTTTGTTGTGTTTTTCTTTGGGTTGTTGTTTTTGTTTGGCGCTTTTGGAGATTTGAGGATGGTAGATGAAAAGCTTCTGGAACAGATGTAGTAAGCAGGGTAGAGTGATCAATTAGATCAATATAGGTGTCCCTTAGTGAGAGAACTGTAGGTCTTGCCACTGCCTCACCTCACTGAGTCTGAAAAAACAGATGACATCCAATTTTTAAATCGGATTAGATAATGTGTTCGCCCAGCTGCAGTGTAAAGGGGATCCAAAGGTGCAGGTAAAGTCCTGGGAGCCTGTATAGAGGGAACGACAACTCTGCAGATTCCCCCTCTCTGCCCCCACTCGCCTGTATGGGGCTGCTTCAAATCACCTCCACAAAATATCCCCTGGGTTGGGTGGGGAAAGGGTGTGGGGCTGAAGTGAGAGCCTCACTAAGTGGCATGTTCCCCCTACACCATGGTGTAAAATCCACAGAGGAAAATGAAAGCCAGAATAGAGAATGCATGAGCAGCACTAATTGGTCAATCTGATGTGCTCTGTGATTCTTCTTTAAGGTGTAGCACCAAGGGTGACCCTTGTGGCCAATGTCAGCACTTCAGAGTTGTTCTTCGGTGATTCCAAACTTGGGGGTATGGATTCCCATAGAATCCCTGTTTTGCCTTCCCTGGTCCCACCTCCTACCTTTCTCACTGACCTAAAAAATTCAGGATGGAGGGGAAAATGCACTTTAAGGGTTGCTCTGTAAGAGCCTCTGGGCCTGATTGGCCATTGCCTTGCGCCTTGTGTAGTCACTTACATTTCTGCCAGGCAAAATGGGTGTCAAATGTACTTAGATCAGAGTAGCAGCTTTCTACATTCATTTTGCCCAGCCCAGGTGTTTGACCACACAAGGGCAAGGCAGCGGTGAATAAGGCCGATTGCTTTAGTATATCCTTTTCCTTCTGTGCATTTCTATTTAGTTGGCATTGAGAATGGCCTTAAGCATGAGTGAAAATAGAGAATTAAAAGAACAAAGAACATGAGGAAAATAAAGAGAGTTACATTAGTCAGAAACTTTATCCTGTCAAAAGAGTCAGACACCGGAAGTGACTTCTTAAATAATATCTCTGAGAGCAAGAAATCTTAAAACACTTAGGCTCATGTCTAAGGGTATTCCCTCCCTACATCACATATTGAATTATCAATAAAATAAAAAAATGCCAGCAACCTAAAGGTTAAATGCAGCATGATCCTTGATTTGCCAGTCAGTGTGTAATCAGGAGTCTTTCCAGCACACTAATCAATCAACAGTGTGCTTCCAACAGGAAGCTTTCACCACAGATAAAACTCTGTGTCCATCACCACATTTCTGCAGACTTACCAAGCTGAAGTGAGGAAAGAAAGCTGCAATAAACAAATGGAAAAGTCCCTCCTAGCACAAGCAGAATAAAAGGGGCATTTATCACATGTCAGACACAGGCATCAGCTGGACTTCTGTGTTCTCACAAGCTATGTGGATCAAAAAAAGAGTGTAGCATAATACAAAATGTTCATTTCAGTCTCTTAAAATACACAAACTGCTTTCATAATGCCTACAGAGAGCAACATCAACCAACAGCAACACAAAAGAGACCCAAGATACTTCCTCCCGTAGATATCTCAGCATGTCCAAGAACACAGAATTTCTCATGCCAAATATCAGGCCAGTGGTCCAACTAGTCCAGCATACCAACTTGTCTGTGCACCTAACAGCCACCAACCTGCACCATTCACCCAGCTCTGCTTTTAGAACAAACTGAGCCACTGACCCGTACATTCACCTTAGCAAAATGTACTTTTCCTTCTGAGGAGAGGAGGGAAATGCCAGAAAACAGTCAACATAAGAATTTTCCACATACGGAAGGTGACAAATTTAAATTCAAAAGTCAATGAGATTTATAATACATACTATTTTAATATTTATATCTAAGAGTCTAAATGAACTGAAATGATAGACAAAACAAACTGTTCTTACCTTATTGAAACAAAATGTTTTGACACTATCAAAATGAAACAAGATAGCAGGAACATTTTGTTCTGACACTTTCCCATCAAAAATTTCATCGTAACTGACATTTCCTGAGAAATGTTTTGACTCTGATGAAACTGCGTTTTCCAGTGGAAAACTGTTCTCTTGAAAATTTTTCAATATAGGCTTCTGTGTGGCTTAGATGTGTTTGAAATTTTCACCCCAGCTGTTCTGTTGCAGCTTTCTTTTCTCAAGGAACTATAGAAATATGAAATCCCCTCAGTATGTTTCCTGAAACAAAATCTCACAAATCTATAGTGGAAAATTATTTGAACGTAAGGCAGGGACAGTAATATAGCTGTATCATTATATGGAGCCCATACATACCATGCCATAACTAACACGATGACACATAGATATTGTTTCCTAAAGGAAAAACAAAAATCAAATGGGAATTTCTGTTGGGCCTTTACTGGTGGTGCCTTCCATATAGAAGAATTTGTTCTGTTCAGGTCACCTGTTCAGAACACCTAAGTTTACTGTGGTTAATCTGTTTGTCATTTAGTTGTTGAGAACCTCAAAACGTGTGTGACACAATGTCATCTGTTAGTATCAAACAGTGTGACACTAATGAAACAAGAGCTCATTTATATTAGTTCTGAATCCTAAAGTGTGTAGTCCCAAAATAAACTAGAGAGCATCATAAGCATTGTGTGAGTAGTACAGTTAATTGCATTATTTGACTGTCTGACTTAATCATCTTTAAACATGAAATAAACATATTTAATAACAGCTGTGCAATGGAAAAAAAATCACCCCTATCTTCATATTGTAACCTACTGTTTAGTGGCTACACCATCTGCTCTGGCAGAAAACCTGTGGAAAGACACATTTGGGATGGGGAGGTAAAAAGCTGCACGAGATTCTACACGTGGAATATTCCCGGCACAGTCCTCCTGAGTCCTTAGGGGTATGGAGGGTAGTGCAGTGTAGGAGGCAGGCTCTTTCCCAAACTCATAGATCTCGAGATCTTCATGGATATGGAAACAGTCTGCTTCCTGTACAGCCAGCACTGAGACGGGCATGTGCTTGAAAGATACCAGACGGATGTCAGGGAAATCTGGGGTGGGGGTAGGGTGTTCAGGCAAGTAGCAAAAGAAAATAAGATCCAGTTGATGCCATTGAATTCATTGCTTGCCATGCATGTTATGGGTTGTTGTTTTTTTAGCTTCTGCTGATTGTTGTCCAGTGATTGGTTAAGAAAAATGAGTGACTAGCAGAGGGAGAACAGTGAACAGGGGCTGTGAAAGAGGGACCTCATTTAGCTTCAACAGCATGCCTAACTTCCATGCAACTTGAATGTTGGTTCACATGTCAAATTAGCTGTGCCATCTGTGTACTTGTGGGAGTCGCACATGCAAACTCAGAATTTTTGCATATGGAATTGTGCATGCCTATGTTTGATAATCATGAACTAAATAACCAAATTATTTTTTTAAACTAATCCAGTACATTTTTAGAAAATATTATGGAAATCCTATAAATGTTGCATCATATAGTAAAGGCACATTTTCAAAAAGGATTGGGCCCCAAATTTGACATACTTTTACTTCTGTGGCAAAAGCCATTACATTTTTGTATCCATTTCTTTTTAATTTTTCTGTTCAAGAATAGTTTCAATTCTCCTATTTCTTTAAGGAAACATCAGTGCCAGCAGCTCAGCACTCATGAGCAACACCAGAATAACAAACCAGTGTGTGCATGCAATGGAAAGGAAAAAGCAGTTCTGAAACAATTTTCATTGTTAAGCTTCCGGAGGGATCATTGAGGGGGAGAAATTATTCCATATACTTTTCTGCCAGATTAGTTAGCTGGAAGTCAAACAGTTCATAACCTCTGAAGATTTCCTTTCCTGAAATTTTTTCATTTGGTCACATTTCAATTACTCACTTTTTAAAAGATGTGCTTATTAACAAGATAGATAACCATGTATGAATGGTATAGAACTTGTGAATACAGAACCCTGCACTGTGTATGTACATCAACGCGAGCAACTTGTTTGATTTGAAAACTGAATGACACCTATAGAAGGGACCTTAGGAGCTTTTCATTCTTTAAACATCACAATACTAACTGGTGAGCTTGTTCTCACAATAGTCTTTGTGCATTATCATGCAGTATAAGTTTTAGGGCAAATGCGACGTTCAGATTGGCATGCAAATGAAAATGCATTTAATACATCAGAGTTACATTCAGAATTTATTTTAAATTAATATAAAAATTAGAGGCAACACATACAGTAAAAGTGTTTAGCCTAAGTTGAACAAGTAAAAAAACCAAATACCTCCAATAAGTGTACATTGTATTATTAATTTGTATTATTGTAATGCCTACCAGTCCCAGTCATGGACCAAGACCCCTTTGTGTTAGGTGCTGTACAAACACGGAACAAAAAGATGGTCCCTGCCCCAAAAAGGTCACATGCTAAGCATGAGACAAGGGACAGGTGGATACAGACACAGTACAAAGAAACAATGAGACAATACTGATCCCCATGACAGGCTGTGGTCGCAGCACACCAGCATGATGTAACATCACATTTATAGAAAGGTACCTCCCTCTTCAGAGTTATAGGCAGATTGGGCCCATGTAACTGCCTTTGTCTGAAAGTGAGGAGATGTCAGTGCCGGGCTATCATTCAATTTTCAAATATGTCACCTAAATGTAAGGAATAAATAGAACACCTCACCCACTTGTCTGAATCGTTCAGCAGCAGCTTGCGTGACAGGCAACTTTTAGTGATGATATAACTTTTGATTCAGTTCTACACGTGCTTCAATATCTCTATAGCTGATCTCAAGCCTCGCTGAGAAAAATGGGAAGAGAGTATATAAACAGCATCCTGCCATGCAGTGCAGGAGAAAAATGTAACTGCTATTGGAAACAGCAGCAGTCTGGGGGTTGAGAGAGATTAGAAATGTGCTATCTGAAGGCTTGTGTGTGAGGTGTTTGCCATCTTACAAGAGTAAAATGTATAAAACAGATTAAGAACTTTTAAGGGGTTAATGTCACAGCCCTGGTTCAGTTTCTGCTGCTGAATCCTCACCAGGCGGTTGTGCTCGGATCTGTGTGCTTTTAGGCTCTCGAAGGACTGGGTAGGCTCCAGTCGTTGTCTGTGGCCTGGACCTTGGGCACGCTTACCAAGCACGGACTCTGTCTGGTGCCATTTTGAGGGAAGGGCGTCACACAGTCTAGCTGCCCAAGGCCCCAAGATTAGTGCTGAACCCCACAAGTCTTCTAAGTGCTTTAAGCACGTCCTTCCCAGAGCTCCACCCTCATTGGGTATTCTGTATTTTACAGTTTGTCCCTTCAGGGACATAGCTGAAGCAAATCAGACAGACATTGCAGAGGGATTTCTAAACCATTCACTATTTACTTTAGACAACACAAGAGATGCAAAATCAGAAACATCTGTATACAATTCCCTGCCTCAGTTTCCTCACCAATCCTGAGCATTCGGTAGGATTTTTCAGTGTCTTTTCAGGGTTCCAGGTACCCTCTCCCTGGCCCTCACTCTTCTGGCTCATGGAGTCTTCTCTCTGATGCCTACAGCCACCCTCCTTTAGCTTTGGCTGCCGCTGCAGTCAAACAGTTCCTTCTTGCTCAGGAAGCATGCCCCTTTTTCCTCTCCCTGAACTTCTCAGCATCTGTGTTTTTAAAGGCCTACACTAACAACTCTGCCTCTCCCTTCCCCCTTTGGGGATTTTTTCCACTTAAGAACATAAGAACAGCCATATTGGATTATAGCAAAGGTCCATCTAGCCCAGTATCCTGTCTTCCGACAATGGCCAATGCCAGGTGCCCCAGAGGGAATGAACAGAACAGGTAATCATCAAGTGATCCATCCTCTGTCGCTCATTCCCAGCTTCCGGCAAACAGAGGCTGGGACACCATCCTTGCCCATCCTGGCTAATAGCCATTGATGGACCTATCCTCCATGAATGTATCTAGTTCTTTTTTGAACTTCCCTCTCCTCTGGAGAGAACCGGTTTTAACTAGGTTGCAGCTACCCTGTTGTTCTGCTATGGCAAAGTTTAATCAGTTGTTGATGGTCCTTAACAACCATCCTAATCAGAAGCAGGCACCCAGGTACCAGTCCCCCTTTCCTCAGCACAATAAATGTCATGTAAAACTACTGTGAAGACAACCTACAGGACAGAAACATAATATCAAACCATATTCATAAGTTGTATAAGGACAGATTTCCCCCAAACCATCACAGTTAACATGTCTTTATCTTCTCCCTCCATGTCTTTTCCCCTTCCCCAGCATTATTGAGAGGCTAGTTAGGGGTGAGTTTAAAATAAATTGACATTAATTATTTTATTGTGGACCCCAGTGTCATGAGCAGGACTGTGCTAGGCACCAAAAAGATGGTCTCTGCCCCAAAAGCTTACATTCTAAGCAATCTGTGCCTGGAACTCAATGAGAACAATTTGTGATGTTTTAAGGAAAGGTTGAAGAAGTTTTTTGGTCTGGTTTAGCTTTTGTACATGCTCTGGTTTCATGTGGAAGTATCATAATACAGTGAAAGATACTATATGGCATCGTCTCCTCAGAGGAAATGAAATACTATTGTCCATTTAGAAAGTTTCACAAGTATGTCAGCTCGAGTTCCAGAACAGAGGTTTAGAAATGTTTGGATAAACTTTGGAGAAATATCAAATCTTCTGAATGCTTGTGTGAAGCGAACGTTTGAACTTTTTGTGGTTTGCCCATCACGAGCATTTGGCAGATTGAATTATCTGTGGGCTAGTTATTTCATGATTCACATCTCTGCAAGACAGCAACCTCCATGCATTTCCACTAACGTAAAGTGAAGCTATGTTGCCATATTTGTTACAACATAAATATCTGACCTTTAAATTTAGAAAGAAAATAATACTAGCTGTCTGGATAGGCGACTCATGGGAGAGACACAAAGGGGACATCAGCTAAAGGGGAGGACACGTGACCTCCCCACGTAACTCCTCCCCACCCCTTACGGGGTGTTCTCATGCTGCACCCGCTCCGCCTGGCATGTTCAGCTGCTCTTCCTGGCAGCCAGGCCCCGGAGCCACTGCCGGATGCTGCCCAGTGCAGCACAGCAGCTGCCTGCGAGAGCACCTGGCTGCGGTAGCAGCAGGTTGCCTGCCACCCAGGCTCAGCTTCTGGGAACAGGAGCCGACCCGGAGCATGCCGGAGGTGTGGGGGGGCTGGGGGAGCTCCAGTTCGCTCGGTCACTGTCCCCAGAAGCTGAGCCTGGGCGGGGGACAGCCCAATGCTGCTGCAGCCAGGCACTCTCCCAGGCAGCTGCTGCACTGCACCGGGCAGCATCCCAGGCAACCTGGCTGGAAGAGGAGAGGCTCTGCCCCCCACCTCTTCTCTTCCGGCTCTGGCCCCACCCCTTCCTCTCCCCTCCCGGGCCGGCTGCTGGAGGGGCACTTGACCCTTTGCGGTCTGTGCCTATGGCAGCTCCTGGGCCAGCATTCATTTGCAGGCTAGCCTGTTTTCATCTAATGTGAACTGGGAGGTTTGTCCCCACTGATTGTCTGCAGCTCTGCCCGGTCATTTCCATGGAAACTATAAAGCCCTGAATAGGTGCTTAAAGGATTGAGGAAGGGTGTGTGACACTTGGCTCAGCTCCTCATATGCCATATGCACACCGGCCAGGTTAGTCAGCATTTGGCCTTTTTTTATCCCCTCTATCTCGGAAAGCGGAGGAGAGTATCTGGTTCTAATCTTCTATAGTGTTTTCCATTCAGTGACAAATCTCCACAATGTTCCTGTGAAGATGGGAAGTAACATTATCTACATCTTACAGAAGGGAAACTCCCATACAAGGGAGGATACAGATGTGTCTATGGATGCAATGGCATAGCCAGGAAGAGAACCACATTATTACTCTGAGGCCTGGGCTTTAGCCACTATACCAGGGGTCGGCAACCTATGGCACGCGTGCCAAACATGGCACGCGAGCCGATTTTCGGCGGCACGCCGCTGCCTGCCAGTCCCAGCCCCACTCCAGTCCCAGCCCAGCGAGCACGCTGCGGCTCGGCTCCGCCCCCCTTCCCCCGGCCATGAGCTGATTGTCGGGAGGGAGGAGGAGGGGCAGGAAAGCTCCAAGCTGGGGGAAGAAGCGGGGGAGGCGGGAGCTTGGCTGCCGCAGGTCCAAGCTTCTGCCTCCTGCCCCCGCAGGGGAGAGCG
>QXTE01000043.1:4317912-4337620 GCA_003942145.1 Platysternon megacephalum
CCACACACCCCCAGCCCTCTGCCCTGTACCCCTGAACTCCCCCACACCCCCAGCCTTCTGCCCTGCACCTCCACACACACCCCCCAGCCCTCATCCCTGCCCCCCTCCTCCCCCCCAGGTCTGGGGTCCCAGCTGCCAGCCCCATGCCTTTTAAAAGATCAGCATTTTAATTTAATTTTAAATGAAGCTTCTTAAACATTTTGAAAACCTTGTTTACTTTACATACAACAATAGTTTAGTTATATAATATAGACTTATAGCGAGAGACCGTCTAAAAAACGTTAAAATGTATTACCGGCACGCGAAACCTTAAATTAAAGTGAATAAATGAAGACTCGGCACACCACTTCTGAAAGGTTGCCTACCCCTGCACTATACCATGCTCCTTCCCTGGTAAAGTACTTAGGCAAGCCTGTCTTTTGTTTTAAGTTAAACACAGACCTTTTCCACTTTTGTTGGTAGGCAGTCTGACTTTTATTTTAACATCACTTTTCTGGGACTAAGTCTGTCCTTCATCAGCATTTGGCAATTCTCACTTCAGATTAAACATGACTCCTCTGAAAAGGAGCCCCCATACTGAGCCTCAGAAGGAATCTGCTTTTCTAGGGTCAGATCCCATATGACATGTGCTCAAGGGAATTTACTTGTCAAACACTTTTCCATGAGACATATGCCATGGAATCATAAACAGCTTCAAATATCTATCAAAGTGCATTTCCTGTCAGGGCGTACGCTATTGAATATACACCTCTACCTCGATATAATGCTGTCCTCGGGAGCCAAAAAATCTTACCGCGTTATAGGTGAAACCGCGTTATATCGAACTTGCTTTGATCCCCCGGAGTGCTCAGCCCCCCCCCCCCCTCCCCGGAGCACTGCTTTACAGCGTTATATCCGAATTCGTGTTATATCGGGTCGCGTTATATCGAGGTAGCGGTGTATTTCATTATTAACCAGCAGTAGTTTTATTTATTAGTGACCATTGCTGTCCCGAGGGTCTGTCTTTGCAGAGTTAGAACACCTTGAGGAGTCAGGTTAACCAACATGTTGCTAAACAGAACTTTGCCGTAAGTGTACACATGGACCAGATGTGCTTACCACCCTATTATCCGACCGTCAGTAAACCGCAAGCCCAGTACAGCTTACCCATAACAAGCTAAAGGGATGTTAAACATGACTTGTCCCTGTCGACGAGGCCTATAAATTCATGGTTAACATCTTATTAGCTAACATGACTTCTCTGAGGTCAGTTTTCAAGAGAAGACAAGTACTTGGCTGCTCAGTGAAATCAAAGGAAGTGTAATGATTTACTGCACTATTGTAAAACTCTAAGGGCCAGACTCTTTCCCCAACTACCACTGAAGTTGACAGGAACTAAGGGTAAAATCTTGACCATAGCTACATGCTCATGCAAGGGAGTAAGTGGATGAACAGCAGCTCCTTGCTCCCTTAGCAATGGTAGTAATATGGGAGAGACCAGCTTTCACAAGACTGCTACTTCTCTTCCTCCACAGTGGGATGAGAAATGCGTGGGTAGAGGAAGGGAGTGGGTCGAGCCTTGACTCCATCCCACCCCTCAACAAGCAATATTATGCTCATGTAGCAGGGCCGCCCAGAGGATTCAGGGGGCCTGGGGCAAAGAGGGGGAGCTGTGGTGCTTGTACTCACCCGGCGGCGGTCCGTGTCTTCGGCAGCATTTCGGCGGCGGGGGGCCCTTCAGTCGCTCCGCGTCTTCGGCAGCACTGAAGGGCCCCCCCGCCACCGAAATGCTGCCAAAGACCCAGACCGCTGCTGGGCCAGGGCTCATGGGGCCCCTGTGGGGCCTGGGGCCTGGGGCAAATTGCCCCACTTGCTCCCCCCTCTGGGCGGCCCTGCATGTAGACAGAGACATGTCTTTGACTTCAGTGCCAATACTGCAGATTTACACTGGTGTTTCAGAGCAGAACTGGGTCCATCACTCCCAAGTGTTCTGGTAGACAAATAATCTAACTGAAAATATTTGCAACATACAGGACTTGATCTTGCGAGCACATGATTGCTGCAGTCTAGCTCAAGGCTAGATGGAGGCTATACTTGGGACACAAGTAGTGTTAATCAATACGGTGTGGATTTTCAAAGCTACCTAAGGGATTTGGCCTCCAAATTTCAAAATTAAAATGGGAATTAAGGGTCTAAATTCCTTAGGCAGCTTTGAAAATCACAGCCTAGGTCTAATTCTCTACACTGAGAAATAGTTACGTATCAAGTCCCCGGCATGCCTGCTTGCTTGCTCACAATTACATAAGGTTAAGGGAGAGGGGTCTTATTTGAGGATTGTGCTTAAGATTCTGTCTCCTCAGTCATACTAATGAGGCAGGTAGCTACACATTCTTCATTCTGTGCTCCTGCTTCTAGATAAGGCATGCATTGGTGCTCTTACGAATATAAAATGGAGTTCCCCTGCACTCTCTCTCCTGCTCATTACTTTTTACTTGCACTTCTGTGGGCAACACTCAGTACCTGAGCTGCTCAGGATTACGCCCCTCAGTGTATCTGCACTGTTTAACCATGAATCAGAGGGCACCTGCTTTAGTAACACAGAGGAAATTAATAGTATTATGAAGCTCTTACTTTGCAAACTTACTATAATGTCAGGGACGTGTACTAGGAGCACCAAGAGAGAAGCAACTGAACTAAGGAATGTCAATGAGTACCGGAGACTCTTGGTGGTATTGTCCTTGTCCTGTGAATTAACCTTTCCCCACTCCACTTTCCATCAGTACGCAATTAGATTTAACAGGTTTAGTCATATTTTCGCTAGTGGACAGTTCCTGTCAAAGCTTATCTGCAGTCAGCTCCAAATTAATATTTTATTGGAGGAAATTAGCAAAATGAAACCAAGCCCGGCTACTCACCACCAGTGACATTTCTGTGAACCATATGATGGTTGGTCAGCTTGCTATGGATAGCGCACGTAGTACCAGCAGTACTGAGGTCTGTTTTGCCCCAGGGATTTTTAAGGCAGAATACACTCTTCATATCACTCTACTATGGAAGCTCCAAGTAAGGGGTAGCATGTAGTTGTGCTGTCCTGGGAGCAGACCAGGGTTAATGCCTCTGAGTCGCAAAGTGGTCCCTGATTCCTCCTTTTCTGTGGGGTAGAACTAATCAGCACTAGCACTACAGCTGGCTGTGATTGTTCCCACCGCTGCACTAGCTCAGCTGCGCTGGACTTCGTTTTGGCGGGGAAGAGAGTGGTGTCAAAGCTGTGCCCATTCCCTGCCCCTGCCTGCCCCCCTGTGGAAAAAGAGGAGTAGCAGCCAGGCTCTGTTGTGGGGCAGTAATGATGATCAATCCCACGTTGCTACCAACAATAAGGGTAACCGAGAGGTGACTTACCCACACAGAGGGTGTATAGCCAGGGTCAAGATTTCGCTTATAGCTCCTTTTAACTTAATTAGTATAGTGGGGGTGCTGAGAGCCATTGAACCAAACTGTAAACCCTGTATATAATGGAAACCACTTCAAGCCAGGGGGTGCAGCAGCACCCCCAGCACTCCTAGTTCCAGCACCTATGTTGCTAGATGGCGGAAGAATCTGGCCCTAAGATTTTTACATTAGTGCAGCAAATTACCATCATGGCATCCGTAGGTCTCCTGCAGCATTAAGATTTTCCTTTTCCATTGTTGAATCTTTATTCCTCACACATGTAAATCTGCATCTTTCAAAGTGAATCTCATTTTGTTGTTTTCTGCCCATGTTTCTAATCTCTCTAGTTTCCTTTTTTATTATTTCTGTGTTCTGACGGGTGTCACACCCTTCTCTGTTTGATACTATCTGTGAATTTCATTAGTGCGCTGTTTGCTCCATCTTTAGATTAGCAGGAACAAAAATGGAACTTTCAGTTGTCTACTAACCAGTTCCCTCAACCTGACACCGTATCACTGATCATTATAAGGCTGAGCCAGTTTTCCATTCCCACAACAAGCCCATTTCAATGCAAGGTTTCAAGTAAGATTTTGAGAGGCACTGTATCAGATTCTTTACTAAAATCTAAATATATTCCATTGACTATGCTCCCTTTATCCACTAATTCTGTAATTTCTCTCACATTTAGCTTAATCAACTCGATACGGCTAGGCATGCAATAACAAGTGGCAATGTGACTTAGGGTGTTCAAGAACTAACTAATTTCATTTGTGTAGGCTGAAAAATCAAGTCTGTTCAGTAATGTGGCAAATCAAGTTGATTACAAGGTTGCAGTGACAACAGATATACA
This sequence comes from Platysternon megacephalum, assembly GCA_003942145.1. Lineage (NCBI taxonomy): Eukaryota > Metazoa > Chordata > Testudines > Platysternidae > Platysternon > Platysternon megacephalum. Next base: position 4,322,171 of record QXTE01000043.1, read on the forward strand.
GTTTGACAGTCACAGCAGTTCCGGACAAAGTCAGTTTGACAGTCACGTGTGCCTAGAGTGGCATGAAGGAGACAGAGCTATGTGCACCTCAGATAAAATGACTTTTGAAACCAACAGGAAGTGACTGCGCTAAATGTAAGCACGATTTTCCGTTTGTAGGGCAGCTGAGACAGGCGCCCCGATATGTTGAAAGCAACATCACGATGACTCCTTTGTTTATTTTAACATGAGCGTTGCTTGTTATCTTAAGCTATGTGACAGGCTCCTAATCAGTCACCTCACACTCACCAAGGGGGTAGAGTTCTCTTTCTAGTGGATAGCAGGCATCTGAAATGAACCTCAGAGACTTCCCCACAGATGTCAAAAGAGAAACAACAGTAGTGGGGAAGAAAGTTGAGAGATAGTGGATCACTCCTCCCCTGCTCAAATAGCCAACATATCCTAGGTTATAAATATGTTACGTTTGCTGTATTACAACCTAAAAAAGAGGTTTGCCTTTCTTTAGCTTTTTCTGACTCTCTGACAGGGAGACAAGTGGTGAGGAAACACAGGCTGACAAAGAGCATTGTTCCTTTCTGACCTGTGAGGCAGGCATAGCTACTCAGCATTGTAAAACTAATGGGCACGGCTACTTTCCTGGTTCTTCTGCCTTAAGCATCTGGAAGCTGTACTGGCTACAGCTTGTGATTGTGGCCGTAGCACTTTAATGCAAGTGCCGAGGGGCCACTTGTCAACCTTCCCCTTGTTGGAAAGGTTGCAAACATCCAAGTCCCATTACAGCAGTGTACACGCTGCTGGAAGAAGGGAGATAGGGCTTGACAGAGTAGCCTGTAGGGACAGTGGCTTCACCAGCCATCGCTACCAGTGATCGCATTGCTGCCGGTATGTGAGCAATAACTTTGGTAAGTGAAAATCCACAATCATCTTAAATGCTAATCAAAACAAACGGCAATTAGAGGCACAGCTAAACATAGTCCATGTCTGCAGCCCTGTGCATTCGATTTGTTAGGCCTAAAAAACTGAGGCTTATCATCAAATGTTACAATAAGATCTTATCTGATCTATTTTTACAGTAGCTACTGGAGTGAGTGGTAACTGACCCATCATGTGACAGAAGCATTAAACATTTGTAGCTCTGATCTATATCAGGTGACTGGTATCAGGAAATAAAGTTCAGCTGCTTACAATTCTCCTGTGTGTATCACACCTTAGCTGAGATCATTACAAGAATGAAAGATACTAGTGAGCAGTGTTAGATGAAGTTACGGCCCATGAATAGCAATATTGTGACCTATTGATGCATCTTTTCATGAAAATGGAAGAGCAAGAGGCAAATAACTTTCACCTGGCTTCTAGTATTCATTCACCTATGCAGTAAGAAAAAAAAGTATGGCTTCTGTTTTAATCATGTAGGAAATGCGCTAGGCAACGGGTAACTTTCTTTAGTAAGAACATATTGTGCTGTTATAGAGATTACATTGATACTTTGCCCAACAACAATAAAAGGAAAGTTTTGGTTCGGCAGAATAATCCAAATGATGTTGGCTTGCACTTCTGCACAATAGGTGAGACTTACTCTTGCATTATTAAATGTTTTTATTTCATTATTAATTATTAACTGTTTTGAGCAGAGGTAGCTACTTTTAAGGAACTCCTTGGATTTTGCTGGTCTCTACAGCCGATCTGAAGGAGTCATCTATGGAGCAGATTTTCAGAATCATTCTGTGCTTACAATTACACGTCTGATGTGTGCAAATTCCCAATGTGTGCATTCAAACCAGGTATTTGTGTGCCTACATAGCTATATCTCCTGGTAAATAGTTGATTTACATGTGAACATCTGATACTTGCACATATTGAATACTTGTATACCTACTCATAGACTGGGAGCATTCAAATGAGTACATGTGCCTCACTTTGAAATGTATCCTTGCATGGGTATACTATTATCTATTATTTGTTTAGCAATGTTCTTGGTGCTGTACAAAACAAAGAAAAAGAGAGAGTTCCTGCACTCAGGAATTTATAATATACAGACTTAGAAAACAACAATTTCAGTGTATAGTGTTTAGCAGTATCGCTTTGGGAAAAAATATAATTATTTTTAGCGGTATGAATAAATCAATATTCCTTGAGCAAACACATGCCTAGGACTAAATTGCTGGAAGCATATTGTTCTTTCCCCTAGAGACTTATTTTCCCACTGTAATATGAACATCACTTAAAACAGTATTTCTGATACCTTTAAAAAAAACCCCACAGAAATTAGCATTATGTAAGGCCAGCACAATGCATTTATAGGTTTAAAAAACGCCCATGCTCCTATTGTGAATCTATAACTACACATTTCTTTTCATAAAAGATAATTTCAGTGTTGGCAATTTTGTCTCCATAAAAATTAGTTAGCAAGTTCAACAAGCCACTTTTCTCACAATGCCGTCAATGCATTCCAGAGTTTTATATAATACAGACTCTAAAGACCTGATACTAGTTTTCACTTAGCCCCTTTTCCAGGAGCCTTAAAGTGGACATAAAATATAATTTGGAATAATACAAAAGAAAAATTGATGCTAGTTTGTTTTGTAAAATAATATGATGCTTTCATTATATGCTACATGTATCCCCCTCTCCTTCCAAATTAAGGCCTAGATTAAGGAAAGGAGCCTTATTCAGGAAAGGTTCATAAAAAGGTGCTTTGTCTTTAGTATATGGTTGAGCCCCAATTAAGCATCTGCTTAAGTCCTTTCCTGAATCGGCATCTAACTGAACACTCTAGCAATAGTACCCAGGAAAGAGTTCAGGATTTGGCTTAAGCCAACTGAGAGCCATGATGATATTAAATTGAAATCAGGTATGTCCATTGGCACAAAAAGCAAGAGGACTTTATTACACTTTAAAATAGCCCACAGAAGGGGTATATGTTTTGTGCATTGTGTGTAAATCTTTCAACCACTGAAGGCAAAGGAATGTTTGGAATTGACTTCAATGAGAATGAGAACAGGCCCTGTCTGAAAACCTGTTAATTGGGTAATGACTTGAGAATAATAGTGAGGAAGGAATATTTAGAGGTACTTAGATTTTTGTGGGAGTAGAAGTAAAAGCTCTAATAACAATTTTGTAGCTACATTACCGTCTTATCTTTTATCACCCTATCTTTTAATACAGTATGTAAGTGAGCTTTTCTGATGAATAATGAGCACTAGTTTAACATAAAAAATACTGAGACTTTCATGTCTCTTTTGGGTGCTGTTTTAAACCCACTCTGATTTGCTCTGTTGCAGACTGCAAAGCCTCGTGGGTTTAATGTCTGACACATAAACAACACATCTCTCATGAAGCCCACAGCTCTACTTCTCTGGAGACTACTGGCTGGTGCTACTCCGCAATTCAGCTGCTTTGCTGCTCCTTTCTATGATAACAGGCACGAGTGAGCATCTGGCTTGGCAAAGTGCTCAGGCCGGGGACTCAGCTGAGCTACATCTCTGTTTTTAAATCGTATTACAATAGGCAATAGGCACCATTTGATGGAAAAAAAAAATTTATTTCTGAAGTACCCCCTGGCCATCCCATCCAAGGCACTGTGCAGTATTATTAACATGAGAGAATACTATGAAGACAATCCATACGCGCTGACTTTTTGTTTTTGCCGGTGGGTGCTTTTGAAGAGGTGTGTGTGTTTCCGGGGGGGAGTGGGGAGAAGCTCTGTCAGTTTTGGGGTGAGGCTATTTTCAGCATATTTATATGCTTCTTTCATATTCTAATTACTGAATGTGTGTCTATCACTGGTATCCTAGTGGGTGGGGGGGCCTTGGAGGAGGAGGCAGAGAGGAATGGGGGGGCTCATGGGAGGGGGCAGAGAGAATTGGGTGGGGGGTGCCTTGGGGGAGGAAATGGAGGGGAGCGAAGGGTGAGCAGGAGGGCCTCAGGGGAGGAGGCGTAGAGGAGCAGCCGGGGGCACCTTGGGGGAGGGGCCCTCAGGGAAAGAAGCAGAGCAGAGGTGGGAAGAGGCAGAGTGGGTGCGGAGCCTCGGGGGAAGAGATGGACTGGGAGTGGGGCCTTGGGGTGGAGCGGGGGGTGGGGCCATGGTCTGGGCGCCGCCCCCCCCCCACACACACACTTCTAGGGAGCTTCCAGCACTTCCACCCAGCTTCCCCATACGCAAGAGTCATGCGCTGCCTATGACTATGGCTCGTGGGTGCTGAGCACCCCCTATTTTTGTTCGGTGGGTGCTTGAGCCCCGGAGCACTCCTGGAGTCAGTGCCTATGAGACAATCTAACAACAAACACACTCTGAATCCACAATGAACCGAGTCAATGTATGGGACTCACTTCAGGAACACAAGCCAAAATAAAAGGAGTCAGAGGGAAAGGTAATAAATATGGGTCCAAAAAATGGTCCTAAAGGTCCTCACGCACCTTTGGCAAGACAGTAAAGGCTTTTCCTCCGTTTGAGATGAACTGAGACAGATAGCGAGAGGGAAGGTGGGTGGCATGAGAATGAGGCAGAGGTTGAACAAAGTGAGACTGATCCACTAATGTGCCTTTTAGTTCTCTGGTGAGCTGCATCCTCTGGGGTGGATGCTCTAGTTTCAGGATTCAGCTTGACCAAAAAGGTCACTGCATTTAAATCTAAGACACTCCGCTGTGATATTAAATCCATAAACGTTTCCCTTATGTAGCAATCAAGTTGCCAGGTATTGAGTTACAGCAGAAACACACTCTCAGTTCCTGAAGCACATTAAGGATTGATGTGTTAGGCCTTTCATTGCCTGGGGAACTGAAGGAAATAATCATTAAAAATGTAAATTCAGTGCTCTTGAAAGATGACCTCTGATTTCTTTTGATTATCCCACTGGAACGTGTACTTTGTCTTAAAACTTTAACAAAGCTTATCTGCCACTGTCAGGGTTTAGGCAGTAATGAGCTATGTTCTTGCTAAATCATTATCTCTCTCTCTTGCTATTTCCAGGGTAGATTTAGACAATCTCTGAGGATCTCAAATCCCTTGAAGGAATCCAACCACACATTGTTGCAGCTGTTCCTCTGTTCCAGGTCAACTAGTTTTCCTTAAATTCCTCACCAGTGCTGCCATGACCTAATATTTCAGCTTGAATACTAAGTTACAGCCTCTGATCCCCTTATTCAAGTTGAGCGGAACTCTACTCCACAAATGTCCCATGGAATTCCGTGTGACTCATACTGAGTAAGGGCATCAAGACACAGCCTTAAATATTTAAGAGGAATGGGTCCTTCGGTTCTGCCCTCTCTCTGAATTATTAACCTCATTTCTATGGGGGGCACTGTTTTCTCCATAGTACCCTCTCTATTTGAGCCTTGTGCAGCACTAATGCATTTCTTTTAAGAGCTCCCCAGGCATCTACAAGAAGTAGAATAAGACTTGCTATTTATCCAATAGTGCAGGGTTCAATCCTCGACTGACGAAGTTATTCCATCAGTGGTATTGAGCCTTAAATGCAGCACAATACCACCCCCCTGCAATAACAATTACACGAGGGAGGGGGGTTTTGCCCTTCCTTGCCTACATTTTCTCAAAAATGTGAATTAATTAATGACCTAGTATTGAAGTTGCACAAGTTTTCCATTGTATAGAAATAACGATGGTATTTCAGTAACAGTCTGCAGGCCAGATAGTAGATGGCCAGATGGGCCTTTACTCAATACTGAGTCAGAGTCCAACTGAAACCAATGGGACTTCTGAGGAGTAGGGTACTACTTCAGTGCAAGTAAGGGTGGCAAAATCTGACTATTTATATAATACACACACACACACGCACAAGCCAACAATATAACATGCACCTATAACACAACACTAGATATCTTGTTTTGCTGAAAGGTACTGATGGCTGCCAAGCAGTGGGTCGTATATCCATTGCCAATCACAGATGTCATTAAAGCCAATTGTTATTCTAGCCACCTTGACCCTGAAATTTATGCCGTGCTCAGGATTGTTAGCAGCTCTCTCAAATCAATGCCAATACCGTGACTTCCAGTTTCAGTGGGCATCGCGCTAGCCAACATCAGCTGAGATGCTGCTGTGGTCTGGGAGTACTTGCCCTGCACAGTCCCAGTGGCAGAGCCAGGTTTTGAAACCAGGGGAGCAGGGGTGATGGCAGGAAGGCTGGGTGGGTAAGGATGCCGGGGGGGCGGGGGGGAGGTAGGGGCAGCTGAAGTGGGGTTAGGACACAGGGGACGGAGAGGGGCACGTGCAATTAGCTGGTCGCTGCCTAACCTGTGGGGGCAGACTTACCCTTGGGCTCAGCCAGGGAGGGGCCACCAGGCACCAGTCTGAGCTGTGGGCTCCCCCCACCAGGCTGGACCCTCCAGCTGCCTGGCCTGTGCCAAGATCTCTGTGTGTGGGTGTGTTAATGTGCACAGGGTGCACACTATGTGCACGCCGCTGCTGCGCATTCTCCGTTAGTTAATGTGCTTTGATTTAGTCCCATTGCAAAGAAGACTATATCAAAGTGCATTAAGGAACTATTAATTAGCATCAGGGTGTGCGCAGACAGTCCGCACCATGGCAGGCTAGTGTGGGGTGGATCATCCCCGAGTGGGCTGAGAATATGCCCCCCTAAGCAGTTGCTTAGCTTGCCTATCCCTAGAGGGGCCTCTGTGCATAATATGCTTGAAAAGGCACCACACATACACCTACGGTACATCTACACAGCAAAGAGAAACCCGCGGCTGGCCCGTGCCAGCCGACTCAGGCTTGCAGGGCTCAGGCTGCGGGGCTGTTTCGCTGCTGTATAGATGTCTTGGCTAGGGCTGGAGCCTGAGTTCTGGGACTTTCCCACCTCGCAGGGTCCTAGAGCCCGGACCCCAGTGCAAGGCCAGACATCTACACAGCAGCGAAACAGCCCCACAGCCCGAGTTCTGTGAGCCCAAGTCGGCTGGCATGGGCCAGCCTCAGTTGTCTAGTTGCTGTGTAGACATATCCCTAGAGGCCACTGGGCGGACAGTTGCCTTCCTTCCCATTAGCTCCGCCACTGACTCCCCTGTCCTTTCTATGCACTGGGATATGCCAGCCCTTTAGCACCCTGTCCTCCCAAGTGTGACCATCTATAACACAAAGACAAAGAAAGCACCACCCAGGAGGGAGATCCTGTAGTCCCCAGCTCTAGCAGTGGGCACTCCATCTCCACTACTACCAGTCTTGGCTAATCGCTTGTCCTTCCAGATACCAAGTGGGTGAGACTGAGCAGGCTGTGCAAACAGCACCTGCCCTACCCACCTAGCAGGGGCTTAGTGCACATGTATGGGTCCCATTCCAACAGTGGGGAGGGATCTGCTAGTGAAGAACTGGTGTGATTAGAGTTACTGCCAAATCTTGATAAGGAAGCATAGCAAAAGCAGGCTCTATTTTTCCTTTTGGTTCCAAAGTGAAAGACTGGAGCCAGTTAACTTTCACACTCTTTCTTCTGCCAGCAACAGCCCCACCACCCTCCCATCTCTTCCCTACCCCTTCAGCTAATGAAGGAGCCCTTCCCAGCTCTGTAAACACTTTTTCTCCCAGTTGTCCTCACCTCCATAGCACCTAAAGAGCCCCTTTTCCCCTGCAAGCAGGCAGCTCCTTGTGCCTTCTACCTGCCTTGCTGAAGAGCCTCTTCAGCACAGAGCCACTCTGGGCCTCATGCTGGTTCTGCCTTGCACCAAGCTGCTGCTAGTGCATTGATCCTGCTGCCCCTGCTGTTAGCTGGCCCGAGACAAGGGACAGGGCTTGGCCATAGCAAGAGGTAGTGTATATTCCCAGGCAGGGCCAGGGGTGGAGGAGTGGTTCCCAAAGAGAGCGAGGTAAAGCTGGCTTGGACTGGCTCAGCCCAGGGTGAAATCCTGACTCAACTGAAGTCAATGGCAAAGCTTCTATTAACTTCTGCTGAGCCAGGCTTTCATTCCACGTGCCCTGATTCAGGTCTCTCTGCCCCTGACAAGTACAGACCTCCCCGCTAGAATCCTCCCTCCAAACTTTTCTTAGTCCAGGAAACTGGCCAGAAGTGGTGGGGCAAAACACTTAGGGTGACCAGGTGTCCCTATTTCATAGGGACAGTCCCAATATTCAGGGCTTTGTTTTATATAGGCGACTATTACCCCCACTCCCCACCTCCTGTCCCGATCTTTCACGCTTGCTATCTGGTCACCCTAAAAACACTTCAAACCTGACTCCTGTCTTAAGGGCTCAAATAAAGAGTAGACTGTTTGTTATTTTAAAGCACTCTTTTTCGCGGGTTACAAAAAATGTTTGAGTTTCTTTGTCCAGGAGGAGGGTCTATCCTGGAAACTATAGTGATATAACCATGCATTACCTCCTTAAAACAAATCCCAAAGAAAACACCATTGCTATATGGTACTGATCACTTCCCTCAGTCTGCTCTGTGAACTTGGAATGGCATCATTCTTAATGACCATATAGGAGGAGTGGAATTGGGAAAAGTTGTCTTTCATTTTGATTAAAGGTGTCTTATGTGCCAGCCTAACCGATGATCAGTGCTAATGCACCTTTAGGAGAGACGGATCTCATTAAGCCTATAGCTGTCTATAAAAAGGTACATGCATGACTGGAATTAAAAGGATGCTTTTCCACTTCCTCACTTCCTTTTTCGATATCGCAGAACTCTTCACCCACATTAACTGATACTTCAGACTCCGGCAAGAAAATCATTTCCTGGATTGAATGGCATACTGCACAAAGGGCAGATGCAATATACTTAAATGAAAAAAAACCACCCTGTCACTTTAAGAATACTACTTAAGTCCATCTTTTCCAGTATTATTAGTCTAAATTACTTGAAAAATAAACTGCTAAAAATATCAGAAGCAGTGCCTCACGCTAAACTATCTAGCATCTACTCTAACAATGGGCCCTGCCTCCTTCTGCACCCTTGAGTTGTAAGGATCTCATTTGGTATAAAAGTAATCAACGGGTAGAGTCGATGCTGTCAAGCATAAATAATATGCTTGATAGCAAAGCCTCTAATATTGAAGTCATAGGTGCAAAGAGGAATGTGTGTTGCCATGAAAACAAATACCCATCTAAGCTCTCCCCTGCCGTGCTTCACTGCTGTTATAAAACCTAATTGAAGAGAGCTAGAGTTTTTCCATTACTATTCTTTCCCTCACGCCCACCGCCTGTTGAAGTGACTACATAAGAACAGCCATACTGGGTCAGATCAAAGGTCCATCTAGCCCAGTATCCTGTCTTCCGACAATGGCTGATGCCAGGTGCCCCAAAGGGAATGAACAGAACAGGTAATCATCAAGTCATCCATCCCCTGTCGCTCATTCCCAGCTTCTGGAAAACAGAGGCTAGGGACACCATCCCTGCCCATTTTGGCTAATATCCATTGACTATTCCAGTAAGGCTAGGAACTATTCCAGTAAGTTTGTATTTCAATTAGAAATGGCTGGGCTTTAATACACATTCTGACTGCACGTACACCTGTATGTGGCAGCATGTCTGTTGCAGCAGTACATACATACTTACTAATCCTACTGTATGCTTTTTGCTTACCAGAGTAGTAGCTCTGGGACACCTTTGACTGACATCATCCCCACAGTTCCCCTCCCTCCCCATGGTAAGCTGTCGCCCCTGAAATGGCTTATGGTAAGAAAATGCACAAACTCCAAACTAGTATAAATTAGGTGTTTCTGTCAGGCAGCAGCTGAAATAGGAGGGGAGACATCGGGACAGGTCGGAATAAAGATTCCCCGGGAGGGGAAGTGTCCGAGAACAAGCCTTCACTTTTTTTTTTTTTTTACAATTAAAGAAACTTTTCCTCTCTGCTCTCAGACTGAGGCTCACTGGTCTCTTATGTGGGAGGGCTGTCCAGGGTGCAGGTGCAATAACGAATGGTAGCGGGGCTCAGGGAATGGTGGTAGGTTGAGTGTAGCATTGCTAATTTACTAGTTCTGAGCTTCAGACAATTGCTTATTTATTGTTTTGTTTTTTAGAGTGTAAACTCTTTGGGGCAGAGCTTGGCTTCTCTTCAGTGGGTGAGATTCCATAGCCCAAGAGAGGGGCACCTGAGGCAGCTTTAGGATGGCCTTTGCGCCGTCCCAATCCTGGGCCTCTCTGGGAACTCAAGAGGCACTGGCATAACAGAGACAGTCCAGAGGGCCTTTCTAAGTTGCAGCAACCTTCTCAGTCTCCCCTATGGGCTGTAGCGCTGCCTGGAATTTCTGCAGCACCACATGCTAAGGCCTTGCCTCCGACATACCCCTTCCACCCTCAGTTCTGCCCTGACATGTCCCCCTATGTCAGGGCTTCCAAGGGGGCTCGAGGAAGGTAGCCTTAGGTCTGTCTCTGCAGAGTCTGCACCAGAGGAATCCTTCCCTGGCTGCAATTGTGGGGCTCCCTATGCTGTTCTGGCCTTTTACCTGGTGAAAAGGGACTGAAGAAGGGCTGAGGACCTTACCCCATGCTTGTACAGTGCCTAGCACAACGGGGACTCACGCCTGGGTGAGGTCTGTAAATGTTACCTGTATGCAAATCATATTAAATCTCAAGAAGTGTCCAAAAGTGTCTAATGCAGCTGGATCTTTTGGGGTGTACTTAAGCCATCATTAATTTCAAGTCGCTGATCTGAGTTTCACTGACATCCAAGCCGATTTGGGGCTTGATATATCAGCATAAACAAAAAGTTTGAAAATACAGTAATTTACTTCAGTGTTTTCAGCAGTGTTGCTTTTTCTCCCCAGGCAGTGATGGTGGTGTTATTAAAAATTAACAAATATCATGCTGATCCTGTAATCTTTCTGGCAAAGTGCAAGCCATTGGAATCCAAATGAAAAACTGGTCTGGGTATCATTAAGGTATGTATCTTACACAGCATTTACAGCTGGTTTAATGAGATTGCTTCTTTAAATAACCATTTTGGAAAAAAAAAGTTGTATGCCATCATTTTATACAGCTCCTTCTCATCTGGGAATCGCGTCAATTAAAACAGACTTGTCAAAAAGTCTTTAATGGTCTTGACTTTTAACAGCGTTCTCACCAGTAAAGGAAGGAGGCAACAGCAGGCTTGTCATGAATCTTTAAGAGAATATATAATTAGATCTATTAAAATGTTCTGGTTCTAGCAAAGGCTGTCTCGGTTAGCTTCCCAAACGTTGGGTATGATTAATCTTTGATTGCTCCTAATGTTTAATTTGTTTCAAAGACAAAGGGCCAAATCAAAAGAGAGTCTCAGCTGGTTTGAGTTACACTTCCTTCCAGCCCCCTCAGCTTGTATGTGACACTGACAAACTCCCTGAGGCTCTCCCCAAAGAGTGCCCCTCTGTGCAAAATCAACGAACACAACTAGTGCTACCAAAAGATACAGAGCCCTGGTCATGAGGGCCCTGCATGATGACTTGGGACATTTGGGAATGGAGAGAACCCTGGAACTTATTCGTAGTAGGTTCTACTGGCACCAGATGGCCGAGGACGTACACAAGAAATGCGAGACATGCGCTCAGTGTGTTCAAAGGAAAACTGCCCACTAAAGCAACATATCTGAAGACTATCGCCAGCAGCAAAACTTTGGAGCTGGTATGCATCGATTTCTTGTCTTTAGAAGTGGACAGGGGGAATGTTGGGAACATTTTAGTAGTGACTGACCATTTTACACGGTATATGCAGGCATATCCCACACGTGACCAGAGGGCCACCACCACTGCTCGAGTGTTGTGGGAGCAATATTTTTCAGTGCATGGATTCCTGGCTTGGATACACTTTGACCAGGGACGGGACTTTGAGAGTCACCTCCTGAAGGAGATGCTAAGGATGGCAGGAATTAAGAAGTCCAGAACAGCACCTTATCACTCACAAGGTGACCCTCAGCCAGAGTGATTTAATTGGACTCTGTTGGATATGCTGGGGACTTTACGTCCAGAGCAGAAAGAAACCTGGAGCCAGCATGTTGCATTTTTGGTGTATGCCTACAATGCCACAGAGAACGATGCTACAGGAGTCACCCCATATCTCTTGATGTTTGGGCAAGAGTCAAGATTACCCATAGACCTGTGCTTTGGAGTGTCAGAGGATGGAGAAAGCTATGAGACACAACTGCAGTATGTTTCCCGACTAAGAGAAAAACTGCAGGATGCATATCGCTTGGCTACAGCTGCTGCCCGCAAGAACTCAGATAGTAACAAGCCCCGGTATGATTCTAGGGTGCATTCGCAGGAGCTCCAACATGGGGACAGAGTTCTGCTGCGGAATTTGGGTGTTGCTGGCAAACACGAGATTGCTGATAGATGGAAGGCAATACCTTACCTGGTGGTGGAAAAGCTGGGAGATCTGCCAGTCTACAAGATTAAACCTGAGACGGGATCAGGGCAAATAAAGACGGTACATAGGAACCTCCCACTGCCTGTGGGGGAATTGGTAGGTGCCCCTTATGGAATGGACTATGACATGGGACCTGGGCGAAAAAGGGGTGCTGGACCAAATCCACCACCCAACACGCGCGATGGGCCCTGTGGGGCTAATCTACCTTTATCTAGCACATCTGAGAGTGAGTCTGAAGAGGAGGGCACTACCATGGAGTATCCTAGAATAGAGACCAGATTCCGGCCTCCATCAGCTGAACCCAGTGAGAGCTCCACTTCTTCAGCTCTAAACCCCAGGGCAGAAGTATTTAGGCCTGTTGCTGGCAACCCCCCATCAACGATGAGACCAGCCTGGGACAATGAGCTTGTCCCACCAACCTTCCCAGACCTCCTGGAAGAAAAACAGGCCTGTGATGACACACCTAGGTTGTTAGATAGAGGGGGCATACAAGTGGAAGGTATCCCGGGTGCCCTGGACATTCCAGTACCATAGCAAGAGATGCAGGGACCTGTGCCAGTAGCGGGGGTACCCTCAAGGGAACCCTCACCATCCTTAGCCCCAGAAGAAGTCCCCCCTGCCCATGCCCAGTCTCAATAGGTGTGACAGGGTTGTAAGGCCAGTAAACAAGCTAACGTACGATGAGCCTGGAGTGGTTAGTGAGGAAGTGATACACTTAGCTCACAGACTTGTGGCAGCCATAGCGGGTTCTGAGGAGAACTCATGCAGTTGGTATAATCTGGAGCATGATTTGCCAGGACAACAAATTCTCGGCTGAGAGGTGGATGTAAGGGTTTAAATGAACGGAATGAATTCTCCCCTGACAGTTAGCTGGGAGGGGGAGAGACTTCCAGAGCAAACTGTATTTACATGAACACGCCTACTCTGCTTAGATATCCAGCAGATTGAGCGCTATTGCTCAAAATCATCAACTTTGGCTGGTGTTGGGTTACAAATCACTCTAGTACTGAATGCAGGGGTAGTGAAATGCTGTTACCAATGTTGTTGGCATTATTGTATGAATACAGGGAAGCAGGACTGTGCTTAACCTGTCCCAAATGAGAGGTCATCCTCAGCTGAAAGGACCTATTTAAGCTTGAATGCCAGAGCCCTGTGAAAGTAAGAGGGGTGGGGATAGGTGTCCCAGCCAGGAGGTGTGGACCTTCCCCAAAGGGTTCTCCCTGGACTGGTTTAACCCGTTCCTCCCCCCGCCCCCACTGTTGAAAGAAAGAGCTAAATAGGCTCCATTAGGAGCCTCTTTGTTATTTTAAATGCTCAATCAGAGCTGAAATCAGTTGTGGTAGGACTGGGTTTCTGCCCTGCCTGCTAAGAGCTAAAAATCACTGAGAGCTGAAATCACTTGAGATGGGGCACTGTTTCTGCCCAGCCTGCAAAGAGCTGAAAATTACTACGAGACTGATGTGCAGCGGTCACAGCAGAGAGGCAGGTGGCAGCGGAAGGTGACTGACAGTCGGCTGGTGAATGAGTGGCTGGTGAGGCGGTGAGAGCGGTGAGCAGGTGGACGGCAGGAGCAGCAAGCAGGTGGATGGAAGGAGCAGCCAGTGAGCGGCCAGCAGGGTGGCTGGTGGAGAAGCATGGTGAGCGGCCAGCAGGGTGGCTGGCGGAGAGGGCCAGAGCAGAGCCCCGCAGAGAGGCACAGCGATCGGATGGCAGGGTGGCTGGCAGAGAGGGGTGGCGAGCAAGTGCCCGAGCAGCGGAGCTAATAAGGTGCCTCTTTATCCCCACCCTGGGAGGTGAACTCTGCAGATGCACCTCTGAACTCTGGGTCTGCACTCATCAAGGGTTGCAACTTTCTAACTGCTCCTTCTCTGACGTCCCACCCCCACTTGCTCCATACCCTCCGTCACTCACTGTCCCCCACCCTCACTCACTTTCACTGGGCTGGGGCAGGGGGTTGGGTGCAGGGGGGTGGGTGAGGGCTCTGGCTGGGGGTGCAGGCTCTGGGGTGGGGCCAGGGATGAGGGGTTTGGGGTGCAGAGGAGGGCTCTAGGCTGAGGCAGGGGGTTGGAGTGTGTGTGGGGGAAGGATTCCAGCTGGGGGTGCAGGCTCTGGAGTGGGGACAGGGATAATTGGTTTGGGGTGCAGGAGGGGGCTGGGGCAGGCTCCGAGAAGGAGTTTGGGTGTGGGAGGGGACTCCGGACTGGGGCAGGGGGTTTGGGTGCAGGGTGGGAAGTGAGGGCTCTGACTGGGGGTGTGGGCTCTGGGATGGGGCCGGAGATGATGGGTTTGTGGTGCAGGAGGGGGCTCCGAACTGGGGCAGAGGGTTGGGGTGTATGAGGGCTCTGGCTGGGGGTGTGGGCTCTGGGGTGGGGCCAGGGATGAGGGGTTTGGGGTGCAGAAGGGGACTCTGGGCTGGGGTGGGGGGTTGGGGTGCAGGAGGGGATTTGGGGTCCCAGCTGCGCTTACTGCGGCTCCCGGAAGCAGCCGCTAGGTCTCTGCATCCTCTAGACCAGGGGTTGGCAACCTACGGCACGCGTGCCAAACATGGCACGCGAGCCGATTTTCGGTGGCACGCCGCTGCCTGCCAGTCCCAGCCCCACTCGCCCCCCCCGCCCAACGCTCTCCCCTGCGGGGGCAGGAGGCAGAAGCTTGGACCTGCGGCAGCCAAGCTCCTGCCTCCCCCGCTTCTTCCCCCAGCTTGGAGCTTTCCTGCCCCTCCTCCCCGACAATCAGCTGATGGCCGGGGGAAGGGGGGCGGAGCCGAGCCGCAGCGTGCTCGCTGCTCCGGAGACAGAGAAGAGGTAGGGACGGGGCCTTAGGGAAGCGGGTGGAACAGGGCTTATCCCTTCCAGCCCCCTGCCCTGAGCCGCTCAGGGCAGGGGGCTGGGAGCACCCCCACAACCCGAGCACCCCAGCCCTCACCCCTGAACCCCCAGCCCTCTGCCCTGTACCCCTGAACTCCCCCACACCCCCAGCCTTCTGCCCTGTACCCCCACACACACCCAGCCCTCTGCCCTGTACCCCCACACACCCCCAGTCCTCTGCCCTGTACCCCTGAACTCCCCCCCAACACCCAGCCTTCTGCCCTGTACCCCCCAAACACCCAGCCTTCTGCCCTGTACCCCTGAACTCCCCCACACCCCCAGCCTTCTGCCCTGTACCCC
>QXTE01000043.1:4337851-4418068 GCA_003942145.1 Platysternon megacephalum
TACCCCACCCACCCCCCCAGCCCTCATCCCTGCTCCCCTCCTCCCCCCCAGGTCTGGGGTCCCAGCTGCCAGCCCCATGCCTTTTAAAAGATCAGCATTTTAATTTAATTTTAAATGAAGCTTCTTAAACATTTTGAAAACCTTGTTTACTTTACATACAACAATAGTTTAGTTATATAATATAGACTTATAGCGAGAGACAGTCTAAAAAACGTTAAAATGTATTACCGGCACGCGAAACCTTAAATTAAAGTGAATAAATGAAGACTCGGCACACCACTTCTGAAAGGTTGCCTACCCCTGCTCTAGACGCATGGGCGGCCAGGGACGCTCCACGTGCTGCCCTCACACCCACAGGTGCTGCCCCTGCAACTCCCAATGGTTGTGGTTCCTGGCCAATGGGAGCTGCGGAGCCAGCCCTCGGGGCGGGAGCAGCGTGCAGAGCCTCCCTGGCCGCCCATGTGTCAAGGGGCTGCAGAGACCTGGCAGCTGCTTCCAGGAGCCGTGCAGAGCTAGGGCAAGCAGGGAGCCGATCGTACTTTTAACAGCCCGGTCGGCAGTGCCAACCGGAGCCGCCAGGGTTCCTTTTCGACTGGGCATTCTGGTAGAAAACTGGACACCTGGCAACCCTAGCTCTTACACCAGTGCTGTCATAAACCATGTCAGAGAAGAAATGGGCCCATAGCGTGCACTCCTTTTATTCTTTAATTTGGATTTTTAGACATAGCTACAAGATTGATACAAGATGATAAGTTTAAAAACTTGCAGTAGTTTAATGAACTGTTCCTAGAAGATTTGGTTAATGCCTAAACTTAGTGTACTCTGTAATTAAAATCATAGAATCATAGAACCACAGGGTTAGAAGGGACTGCAAGGATCACCTAGTCTAACCCCCTACCATGATGCAGGATTTAGGTAAATTACTGCAATTTTGACTTAAATAAAAGTGAGGATAAAAATATCTTCCTTTTATATGTAGCTGTGCATTGAAGTCAGTGTAAAGTGTGGTGATTAAACCATAAGTGGCTAGATGTTGTAGTCTTTACTTAGGCAAACTCCCACCGAAGTAAATGGGTAAATACATTTCTGAATGAGGACTGTAGAATCAGACTTAAAGAGTCTGGTGTAAATGGGTGTAGTTCCAATGACTGAGAGCAGTGTGATTTCCCAGCTCATGGTAGCTCAGTGAGAACAAGCACAAGTATAAATAGGAGTGCAGCCACAGCAGCACAGGCAGAGACAACACGGTTTAGCTGCGCCAAGTATGTACCCACTGCTTTCCGCTGGATTTTATTTTTTTTAGTTTAATACAAAATGTGTCAAAAGTACGATATATAAAAATATTATCTCTTTTTTGTTAAATATACTATTAGATTGTAATAATAATACTAGAGAAAATTAAGTGTAACAAAGCATTGTTTAATGTACCGATTCTCCATACATTAATTTATTTTTCTTTATAGCCACTTTCAAAAAAAAAATTGAGTGGAAGAGCCAAACATATCTGGAATTCTAATCTTCTCACATTATGGTAGAGAATTATTTCATGTAATACAATGAAGTATATAAAAAGGGTTTGCTTCCACATTTTTCTGAGCATTTTTATAAACTTCTAACAATCTAAAAAAATATTATAAATAGAAGTAGGACCCATATGGCAGTATGATATAAATTCATAAAAGTATGGATAGTCTTATTTTCTTACTCATTTTGGGACTGAATACATCCACTTGGAACTACACTGCTATAGGAAATAAATATCCTACTTTTCTATCCAATTTTGTGTAGAATTGAACTGTCATATAGATCAATATGCAAACAGTCTGAAAATAGATTTATTTTTCTCATTGCACTGCATAACTACATGGCCTTTTTATAGTTCTGTGTTTTGCATATTTAATTATTAATTTTAAAATTTATTGGTAAGCAAAAAGGTTTTATTAACCACAAGATATGTAACGTAAATCTGAATAGCTATTCTTTGGAAAACACTTGGTTTTATACGTGAGTTGACTTCATCAAAATGTATCAGCTTTCCAAGACTGACAAAGAAACTTACTATTTGATAGCTATTAGGTGGCCTATCTGAAATAAATTCTTGCCCTCTCAATCTATTTCCTACTGGGCACATATCCACCAGACACAAACCACCACCACACTTGGCATTAATTGCCACATTTGTTAAAAATCTCAGGGCAGGTCTACACTACAGACTTACTTTAGTATAACTACGTTGCTCAGGAGTGTGAAAAATCCACATCCCTGAGCAACGTAGTTATATGGACCTAAGCGCTGGTGTAGACAGCACTATGTCGGTGGGCGAGCTTCTCCCTCTCACATTGCTACCGCCTCTCGCAGAGGCGGATTAACTATGCTGATGAGAAAGCTCTCTCCTGTTGGCATAGAGTGTCTTCATTCAAGCACTACAGTGGCGCAGCTGTAGACCTGCCCTCAGGCCTTGATTCAACAGTACACTTAAGCATGGACTTAAAACTTTAAACATGTGTTTTAAGTCCCATGAACTTCATTGTGCAGCCTGACATCTAGACCAGAAGCAGAGAGCCCAACAAGGTAGGAAGCTTTTGCTGGCAAGAGCTGCAGCAGCAACTAGATACAAGCCTGCGGGGCTGTGACGTAGGGCTTGCAGCTTACGTACCACCACAAGGAAAGCAATATGTGCAACATCTGGATGAAAGTCCGGAGAGGCCCCCAGTGAGCCAACAGACTGTGGAGTTGATCCCTGGGTAGTAGGTCCTGCAGGAGATATCTAATTGTCCTTGAAGAGAAGAATAGCATCCCAGGTACTACGCCTGAGGACCCCTACCACTCTATTGTCTGCCCCCTACAACCCAGGTAAGAATTGTCTTTAACTTCTGTTGTAACTAAGCTGTTGTTAATAGGATATTTTCAAGCTTCTCTTCCACAAGCCCTACATGTAGTGAGTAATGTAGCTTTCAGTATCATTACATAATCTACTTAAATATGAAAAATGAATAAGCATTGTTGCTATAAAATCTTTTTCAAATAATATTACTCACATTCCAAAGTTACCAAGCCAATGTTCAAATCTTGTACAAGTCATAGGACACTCTAAAGGCAAGTCCGTAGCCTCTGTGAAAAGCAGCATCTCAGGTCTCTAAAACATAGAATCATAGAATATCAGGGTTGGAAGGGACCTCAGGAGGTCATCTAGTCCAACCCCCTGCTCAAAGCAGGACCAACACCAACTAAATCATCCCAGCCAGGGCTTTTTGTTGCTTTATTAAAAGATACACTGTCCCTAGCACAGACTTACTTTGCGTTATCCCCCTCGCTGCTACTGAATGGACACAATGTCTGGCATATCCACTACATATTTTGACATCCTACAGATTTCAGCTCATTTCTCCTTTAAACTGAAGGAAATCTGAATGTTTTGTCCAGAGCTCGTGTTCCCCTCTGGTGTTATCTGGACCGGTGATCTCCTAGGTCACTCCAATCCTTGATACTGGGAGCCAGCCTTACCCTGCTCTGCTATGAGAACCCCTACTCCTGGGTGGTTCATGCACAGCCTTTGGCATATAAGCTGCTCCTAGGATTGTGCAACTGAATGACACTAGCCAATATCTCCAGTCCCAGAAACAACCCTAGGAACCTCCATCTTGCACTGTCCAGTTATGCCCGCTGGATGCTGCAAGCTTATATGAGTTCATCAATTTAACAAAGAAATTGATATGTACCAGGCTTGTTATCCCGAGGGGAGTCTCTGTCACACTTCAAACCAAATGCACTGCTTCAGGTAGAATAAACAAACAAATGTATTAACTATAAAGATAGATTTTAAGCGATTATAAGTCAAAGCATAACAAGTGAGATGTGGTCAAATGAAATAAAAGCAAAACACATTCTAAGCTGATCTTAACACTTTCAATGTCCTTACAGACTTAGATGCTTCTCACCACAGGCTGGCTGGTTGCTCTTCAGCCAGGCTCTCCCCTTTGACCAGCGTTTCAGTCGCTTGGTGTGGTGTCTGTAGATGTAGGTGGAAGAGAGAGAGAGAGCATGGCAAATGTCTCTCCCTTTTATCATATCCTTTCTTCCCTCTTGGCTTTCCCCCCCCCCCCCCATCAGATTCAGGTGAGCATTACCTCATCACAGTCCCAAACTGACCAAAGGAAAGGAGGTGACTCACTGGAGAGTCCAACACATCTTTTTGGTCTTGCCTAGGCCAGCGCCCTTTGTTCCTGTGAGGCTGGGCTGGGTTTGTCCCATACATGCCCTGATGAGGCGTGAACTGCCTCTCTGATCTTGGAGAGTTTTTGCCTGGGCTTGCTCTAAGCCAGGGATCAGCAACCTTTGGCACGCAGCCCGCCAGGGTAAGCACCCTGGTGGGCCGGGCCGGTTTGTTTACCTGCCACATCCGCAGGTTCGACCGATTGTGGCTCCCACTGGCCGTGGTTCGCTGTCCCAGGCCAATGGGGGCTGCGGAAAGCAGCAGCCAGCACATCCCTCTGCTGTGCTGTCTGTGTGCCGGGGAGTGAGAGGCAGACTCTGCAGCACACACACTGCGCAGTCAGGTCCTTTCAGCTCAGGTTGCAGGGCTCTATACCTCAGTGCCCCACCCCCTTTTCATCCTCTTATTCTCTCTCTAAATAAAATACAAGGTACAGCAGAAGTAAGTGCTCATTTTTAATCCAGATGTGAAAGCTAAATCAGAAAATGGATAAGCAGGGACACTGTTTTTACCAATCAGAGTGCACTTTTTACAGTATTTCTCTACCTTTCCCTTCCTGTCCATGTTTGGGCCCCCAGCCTTCTTGCATGTAAGTGACTGACCACGGATAGATTGGGGCCTTCCTTCCTCTCTCATTTTGGGTCTGATCCAATACCCGTTAAAGTCAACAGAAAGACTTTGACTTCAAAAAATATTGGCTCCAGCCTGTTGTCTCTTCCTTTCCAGGTTGCCGACACTGAACAGTAAGGGTGAGTGCTTCTGATCATGGGGTACTTGTTCAGCATGAACAATACATTGCAGTTAGCGAAATTTACCTTCTGACATTCCCACTCCCTTTTCGTTGGGACTCATACATTTTGTTTTCACCAAACACCTGAAGACCTCGAGAGACGTGGTCATAAATCGAAATCTAATTAATTGGCTGAATAGCATTTCACTCTGGCACAATAGAAATTGTAATTAACACATCTGATGAAAATTCATGGAACTGAATTTACCAAAGAGAGCCAGGGCTGTTGCTCCTTTTCCCTGTTCATCAAACAGACAATTAAAACCAAATTCACCAGCTGTCTTGTTAACTCTGTTCATGTGGTTTAAATATGCTTTTAATAAAGTTTTAAAATGCTGAGAATCATGTGTTCACTAAATAGAATCATAGAGATTAGAAAGGGCCTGTTAAGTGACCTAGCCCATCCTCTGGCAGTGGGAGTGGGTCCCATTCCCCTATTTTCACCTTCTTTGCCAAGTCTAGTTTTGATACCTAGTTGAACCCTGATTGTGTAACCAGATGCATGCAAGCAGACTCTTGTACCTACACAGAGCCTCATTGACGTCACTGGGGCCTAGTACCAGTGCAGTGGTCCATTCATGTGCATGCAATTGAAGGATCACAGCCTCATGTACTGGGAGCATTTTTATTGGATGCTTTAGCCCTCTGTGACAAGCAAATATTTCTAAGAATAGTTGTTAATCCTCAGTGTTCCTTTAAGATTCAACCACCATTCATTTATTCTACAATAGCTACCTACATCTGAAACATGTGTTATCCAGGCTATTTATTACCTATTTATTGTATTTCACAAACTGTCAGCCATTAGCAGAGGAGACACAGTAGAGTAACTTAGAACTGGGTTGTCACAGAAGCATACAGATCATCAAGATGTTCCTGTGAGAGATGGTGCTTTGGAAGAGCCAGAAATGCCCTAAAGATAGAAATATTTTTAAAATCTCGGAAATACTCCTAGGATCACAAATATAAACCGCAGACGGTTTGGTGAAGATTCAAAGAGCTAAGTGTAAGTGTAAAGGGAGTGGGCCACATCCTCAGGTAGTGTAAGTCAGCGACACTGATTTACACCAGCTGAGGATATGGCCCAGTATTTCAAAACAAGCATGGTTGTAGCTGTGCTTTCCCCAAAAATATTCTGACTGCTCCATTCAACAAGTCATTTAAAATATATAGGCCATTACACAGCTACAGGGGTCAATTTGTAAGATAGGAGTATCAATGGAAGCAAATAGCAGTTACATACTCTCAGCATCTCACAGAATCATAGAAAAATGTATTGCTGGAAGAGAGCCTGCACTGAAGTGGAACTAAGTATTATCTAGACCGTTCCTGACAGGTGTTTGTCTAGCCTGTTCTTAAAAACCTCCAGTGATGGAGATTCCACAACCTGCCTAGGTAATTTGTTCCAGTGTTTAACTACCCTGACAGTTAGAAAGTTTTCCCTAATATCTAACCTAAGTCTCCCTTGCTACAATTTAAACCCATTGCTTCTTGTCCTGTCCCCATTGGACATGGAGAACAATATATCACCCTTCTCTTTATAACCTTTCACGTACTTGAACACTGTTATCATGTCCTCCCTCAGTCTTCTCTTCTCCAGACTAAGCAAAGCCAGTTTTTTTTTTCAATCTCTCCTCATAGGTCTGTTTTCTAGACTGTTAGTCATTTTTGTTGCTCTCTCTGGACTTTCTCCAGTTTGTCCATATCTTTCCCAAAGTGTGGTGCCCAGAACTGGACACAGTACTCCAGCTGAGGCCTTATCTGTGCTGAGTAGAGTAGAAGAATTACTTCTCATGTCTTGCTTACAACACTGATCTCAGGATGTTGTTCCCTTTTTTTGAAATGCTATTACACTGTTGACTCATATTTAGTTTGTGATCCACTATAACCCCCGGATTCTTTTCTATAGTACGCCTCCCTAGGGAGTCATTTTATATTCGTACAATTAATTATTCCTTCCTAAGTGTAGCACTTTGCATTTGTCCTTATTAAATTTCATCCTATTTATTTCAGGCTATTTCTCCAGTTTGTCAGGATCATTTTGAATTCTAGTCCTGTCCTCCAAAGTACTTGCAACCTTCCCAGTGTGGTATTGTCCTCAGACTTTAAATTATAAGTGCACTTTTTATGCCATTATCAAAATCATTTATGAAGATATTGAATAGAACTGGTCCCAGGACCGATCTCTCCACAACCCTACTCAATAAGCCTGTCCAGCTTGATTGTAAAGCATTGATAACTACTCTCTGAGTATGGTTTTCTAACCAGTTGTGCACTCTCCTTCTAGTAGATTCATCTAGGCTATATTTCCCTAGTTTGCTTATGAGAAGTTCGTGTGAGACAGTACCAAAAGCCTTACTAAAGTCAAGATATAGCACATCTACTTCTTCCCTCCCCCCATGCACAAGGCTTGTTACCCTGTGAAAGAAGAATATTAGGTTGGTTTGACATGATTTGTTCTTGATCAATGCATGCTGACTTACTTATCACCTTATTATCTTCTAGGTGCTTGCAAACTGATTGATATTTGCTCCTTTATCTTTCTGGGTACTGAAGTTAAGATGACTGGTCTATAATTCCCTGGGTTATTTTTATTCCCCTTTTTATAGATGGATACTATATTTGCTCTTTTCCAGTCCTCTGGGATCAATCCTGTCTTCCATGAGTTCTCAAAAATAATCATCAATGGCTCAGAGATCTTTTCAGCCACCTCCTTAAGTGTTCTAGGATTTTTTTGTCAGGCTCTGCCAACTTGAAGATATCTTATTTATCTAAGGCTAAGTCTACACTGGGGGGGGAATCGACATAAGATACGCAACTTCAGCTACGCGAATAGCATAGCTGAAGTCAGCGTATTTTAGGTCGATTTACCTGGCCGTGAGGACGGCGGCGAGTCGACTGCTGCCGCTCCCCCGTCGACTCCGCTTCCGCCTCTCACCGCGGTGGAGTTCCGGAGTCGATGGCAGAGCGATCGGGGATCGATTTTATCGCGTCTACACTAGACGCGATAAATCGATCCCCAATAGATCGATCACTACCCGCCGAATCGGCGGGTAGTGTAGACATACCCTCAGTAATTCTAACCTTGTTCCTTCTCTATTTTAGCCTCAAATCCTACCCCGTTTATACTGTTCGCTCACTGCTAACCTTTTTGGTGAAAACTGAAACAAAAAAGACATTTCATAGTCTGGCCATTGCTGCTTTTTCTGCTATTGTTTCTCCCTCCTCATTGAGTAACGGGCCTACTCTCTCCTTGGTCTTCCTCTAGCTTCTAATGTATTTGTAAAATGTTTTCTTGTTACCCTTTATGTCGGTCTTTATATCAGTCTCACTGTGTTTCTGTGTTTCTGTGTAGGCATAAAGAGGAAGTGGAATAGGAGATGTGAGAAATCGTAAACACTGTTAATGCCTTTTCTTTCTTATTTGTTAATATAATTTATTCAGCCTTACCCAGAATGAATAATGCAAAGAACTATATTTGAATAATACTATAGGTGTAATTTGGCTGTAGATCTGCAAACAGAAAGGAGGCTTGGTCAAAAACCTAAATATCCCATTAACCCCAACATTCACCAATTCATGTAAGTATTTGAAAATTTCTGGGTGACCAGATAAGAAAAATATTGGTCTTTTGGTGTTGGAACTGTGGTCCAAGTCCCAGATGGATCCAGCGTATTGTCTAATTACGGATCCCAAACTTGGCTTACCATGGATTAGTAAACACGTTTATTTTAATACAGAACCAGGATAGAGCTAACCAAAGAGTTACCTTCTGGTTCATCTCAGACCAAAGTGAGTTTTTAAAATCAGAATTAAATATATTGGCAATGACACAGGATGGTAAGCAAATATTCAAGAACATTATTTTTATCTCCATTGATTCTAGGAGTTCATCAGCATAGAATCATAGAGTGAAATCCTGGCTCCATTAAAGTCAATGACAAAACTCTCATTTGAAATTCAGTGGGGCCCGGATTTCACCGTGGAAATGAAAGATGGAAAAGGCCTTTTACACTAGCTGACAACAGTGGTCTTGACTTAAAAGTAGTTGTAAAGAAATGGTTATAGGAAAAAAAATCCTGTTTAAAAAAAAATCCCACTTTTATGGGTCATTTCAACACTTTGTAACCTATTAACGCTCCTTTGTCTTATGACTGCAGAGGTATTAATGGCCCGCTTCATTTGAAGTGGTTTCCTTCAACATATGTTAACCTCTTATGTTTAGCAATCTGTCCAACCTTTTTTTTACCCACGAAAGCTGTTAGTCTTTAAGGTGCCACCGGACTCCGCATTGTCCAACCTTGTATTTAGCTGTGACACTCTGAAGAAAAGCTCTGTGAAGCTTGAAATCTTGGCTACATCTACACTACAGCACTTACAGTGGCGCAGCTGCACCGATGCAGTTGAGCTGCTGTAGCGCTTGTGGTGGAGACGCTCTAAGCAATAGGAGAGAGCGAGCTCTCCCATCGTCTTAATAACTCCTGCCACCATGAGAGGCAGTAGCTACTCCGGTGGGAGAAGCTCTCCTGCTGGCATAGCGCAGTTCAGTGGTTCTCAAAGCCGGTCCACCACTTGTTCAGGTAAAGCCCCTGGCAGGCCGGGCTGGTTTGTTTACCTGCTGTGTCCGCAGGTTCGGCCGATCACGGCTCCCACTGGCTCCAGTTTGCCGCTCCAGGCCAATGGGGGCTGCGGGAAGTGGCGGCCAGCACATCCCTTGGTGGGAGCCGCGATCGGCCGAACCTGCGGACGCGGCAGGTAAACAAACCGGCCCGGCCCACCAGGGGCTTTCCCTGAACAAGCGGCAGACCAGCTTTGAGAACCACTGGCGCAGTTTACGCCGGTGCTTAGGGGAGTATAATTTATGTTGCTCGGGGTGAGGATTATTCACACCTCTGAGCGACGTAAATTATACCAAAGTAATCAGTCATGTAGACAAGATCCTTGTCTCTTCCATCAACAGAAGTTGGTCCAATAAAAGACATTACCTCACCCATCTTGTCATTCTCATACATGTAAAAAATTATATATGAACTAAAGCCATACGAATCCCCTGTGAATGAACATATTAGCTGCAAGGAGATTATGCAGCATGACTATGAGTTTATAAATTTACCAGGGTGCACTTGTACTAATACGAAAAGTAATTAGGAGATGAACAGTTGGCCTTTCTTCCTCGCTCAGGTACTTAGAAACACATATATCACATCAGTGTGAAAAGATGTGAG
Organism: Platysternon megacephalum; assembly: GCA_003942145.1. Taxonomy (NCBI): domain Eukaryota; kingdom Metazoa; phylum Chordata; order Testudines; family Platysternidae; genus Platysternon; species Platysternon megacephalum. The sequence goes on from QXTE01000043.1 coordinate 4,348,080, forward strand.
ACTTCTTTTTCACTTGTCCTTATATTTCCTAAAATTCATTGTTTTGTCTCCCAAAGACAGGAGGACCCCTGTACACTTCGGAGCCCTAGGTTCAATTCCTGAATTAGCTACAAACTTCCTGTGTGACCTTGGGAAAATCATTTAATCTACCCTGTGCCTCAGTTCCCGCCCTGTAAAAAGATGATGCTAGTACCTCCCTACTACTTCGCAGGAGTGTTGTGAGGCTAAAAGTCCATTGAGAACTGTGAGGTGATCAGATACTATGGTGCCGAGAGCCATATACATATGACTGTAGCATTCACTATAACAGCACTGGCAATAATTAGCTTACTGACACTCTAAGAAAAGAAGTATAAATGTGCTTTGTTGTTTGAGGAAGATTTTGAGGATTGAAAAGTTGTCATTTTGCATTTCACAGTGACCTCCTCCCTTCGCTCCCCAGCTTGGTAGAGGTCTAGCTCCTTTGCTATTGATCCGTTTTTGTCAATACCTTCCTCTCCCAAGTGTTCCTGTTTTACTAGGCAGCATCATTTGTTTTAAAAGGTTTCCTCAACACAAAGGGTCAGTCTGTAAATGGAAAGCATTAATTCTGTGGTGCCAGCTAGATGTCAACAGGCACTTTCTGCAGCACCAAAATGGTGGCTTCACAGAGGTTCCAATAAAGAATATCCTCCTGGGAGGAAGTGTTTATTCTGAACGATGATGGTTTCACTATTTACTAGATTTCCAGTGGGGATACATGAAAAGGTGGATCATTTTCCATGGTGAGAGGTTATCAGATTGATTCAGTGCTACTAAAATGGAAAGAGTCAATTATTACAACTTGCTCCAAACAGTTGTCTGCCCCAGAACAGTACACATCTGGATGAAAGCAGGAGTACATTAAATAGCAAATGCTGTAAATAGAATGCAAATCATCACCCTCTTTAATAAAGAGAAAAGTATGCTCATTCACTGGCTATTTGATAAATGAAAAATGGGAGGCTTGTGATTTTGTATTTGCAGGGGGAATATGGATTGTGGATACACAAAATAAAATCTTTTATGCAAGAGGAATGTCAATGATGTGAGTCAAACATCAGTCTTAGTTTGACCTTTCCACTATGTGAGTGAAAATATTTATAAGCTAAGCAATTAGGTGAAAATGTGAAAGCCTTTGAATGGATTAAGAAAGTGATCTTAGAGGTCAATAGGCAGAATCTTTTGCTGATATATAAATATCCTCAGTGTTCCAGGAGGTATGAGCAATAGCAGATAGAAGACAGTTTTTTAAAAGGTTCATTGCTAGCAGAGGTGCTGGAACAGTTTTTATAGTGGAGGTGTTGATGAAGGAAATTTCGTGTTTGGTTACTACTTCAAGCCAGAGGATGCGGCAACACCCCCCAGCACCCGTACTTCCAGCACAACTGATTGCTAGTAGGAAGCGATATCCTGTCATTATATTACCTCTGTATGTGGAACTGGTGCTACTGCTGCTGGCATACTGTGTCCAGTTCTGTTGGCCACAATTCAAGAAGAATGTTGATAAACTGGAGAGAATTCAGAGAAGAGCCACAACAATGACTAAAGGATTAGAAAACATGCCTTAGTGATAGAATCAAGGAGCACAATCTATATAGCTTAACAAAGGTTAAGGGGTGATTTGTTAGTCTATAATTACCTACATGGGGAACAAATAGCTAATAATGGGCTCTTCAGTCTAGCAGAGAAAGGTATAACATGATCCAGTGGCTGGAGGTTGAAACTAGACAAATTCAGACTGGAAATAAGGCATACATTTTTAACTGAGAGTAATTAAACAACTTTACCAAGGGTTGTGGTGAATTCTCCATCACTGGCAATTTTTAAATCAAGATTGGATGTTTTTTCTAAAAGATCTGTTCTAGGAATTCTTTTGGGGGAAGTTCTGTGGCCTGTGTTATATAGGAGATCAGACTAAATGATCACAATGGTCCCGTCTGGCCTTAGAATCTATGAATACTGTATGTATATTTCTCAACTTCAAAACACTGAGAAATCTTCAATCCTGATGTTAAAGGGGAAAAAATGAGGTTGAAAAATGAGGTTTAAATCCTTGGGAATGAGGTATGTTTCCTAACAAGAAATCTCATTTCTGATAGACTCATGGCTGTCCTCTCAGTTGTGGAAGATGAAGCACCCTGTCTCTATTGTTGTGGTTACTTTAATTTATATGTCTGGGGATGCACTAGAATCAAGTGGGACTGCAGGACTTGGAGTTGCAGACTCACTTTATTATGTACAAAATACTGAGATGTGCACTAGTATATGGTATAGGCTAAGACAATTTTAGTCATTTCAGAGGACACCACTTTCTTTGCAATTTAACTGCTTTTGTTTTGTTTGTACATATATTTGCATGGGAGGCTCTTGCAGGAGGCCATGAGGAAAATAAAGCAAGAGTAATTGGCTCTGTGCCTGCTGCGGAGGCCCTTCTATGTTGGGAATATTCCCCAGGGGGGCATAGTGCTAATTTGCATCCACTTTACACTGGGAAAGCCAACATAAAATGGCCACCTGCCACCAATGAGTCAGGCACAGGAAATCTCCCTAATGCAGCACCTTAGAATTTGGTGCAGGCTGAGTAGCACACACATACAGACATGCACATACAGACCTGAATATGGTTTTTAAATATTATAAGATGTTATTAAGTCCAAACATGGCAACCCTAGAAATTACCCACTGTTGGCATGTAGTAACCAGGGACAATTTGGCCGAGACAATTGCTTTGATGCTCCTGTAGTTGCTTTTAGTTGACAGAACACAGGTGATGTAGTGGGTCCCACTTGGGATCTCCATGGCCAATTGGAGAAGAGTAAGTCTCAGGCCAGGTCTACACTACAGACCTATGTTGGCATAACGATGTCGCTCAGGGATGTGAAAAATCCACACCCCTGAGCGACGTAGTTATACCAGCCTAATGTAGTTAGGACGCTATAATCCACCTCCCATAGTTAGGACGTAGTTAATCCACCTTCCATCGACATAGCTATCGCCTTTCCGGGAGGTGGATTAACTACACCAACGGGAGACGCTCTCCCGTCAGTGTAGGAGCATCTTGACTTAAGTGCTGCAGCGACACAGCTGCATCAGTGCAGCTGCCCCAAGGCAGCGTCTTAAGTGTAGACCTGCCCTCAGTCCCCAAAGCATGAACAACACAGGTGCAGAAAGTTACTTACCAGTGTCAGTTCTTCTGTTGCACAGGAGATGTGATGGGAAAGAACAGGTTAAGAGGCAGAAACTAGAGCCGGGGGGGAAGGGGTGGAGAACGAGTCTTAATTCAGCTGAAAGACAGCTATGGTTCAAGAAAAAATCATTAGAACTAGCTGGAAATTCATCTAAATGAAATTGGTTAAAATAATAAAAAACAGACTTCCCCCCCATTTTCCAACCAGCTCTAATTATCATGTGGGAAATGTTCAGACAATACCAGGATAAGCTTTTCACACTGAAGATTGCTACTTAGGACATGTATCACGGTCACGCATGCAGAAACTTGTCACAGTGGGTTGAGAATTGTCTAAAGGACATGGGGGGGGGAAGTCAATAGAACTTTTGAAAATGGAAAGTGAGAAGTTGGGCAACACATGAATTAGACCTGGTTACACCATTTTCATTTGGTAATGGACAAGCCATTATCCACTATCAGTACAGAAGAATAAAAAAACTCTGCTTTGTAATATACTATTCAATGGTTCCAGAATAGTGGAAATTCTACTGAAAGATGACAAATCAAGAAGTAAATCAGCAATTGCTCAGGTTAATTTCTGTTATCTGATCACCAGCACCAGATGTCAAGGATAGAAGCTGAGAATATTTGACAGAGAGAACTCTTTAAAGCCATCTAAATAGCACAATTTATTAGTCACTTTGATCACGGGTTTCAAGCACAAGTCATTGGCTTCATAAGATGTTTGGCAATAAAACCCAGAGGGCCAACAAGCCTTCTAATTATCCTTTATTAGCCAAACTATTAGCCAAACCACCCTTGCTGCAATTCCATGAATCCAGTTGAGTTAACACAAGAGATTAATTGGTTCCTGTAATAACAGCAAAGAGACAGTCTTTTCAGCGACACTGGACACAATTGCACTGAAGAGGGGGGAAAAATTCTTTGATCCCAGAGACATGCTGTCATACTGAGGATGGGAACAAATGTAGCATAAGAGTCAATTTCGGGAGTTCTACTAGAAATGGAGTCTCCCTTTCAGAGACATAAGTCAATCAAATTGACATTTTCACTTAACATTGTAAAATCCAAGAGATTTTTTCCCCCACTGTAATCTAAGCGAGGTAATCAAATGCGTATTCTTTTGCAGATGTGGCAGAACAGAATTGCTGCCCAGCCTAAACCACTGTAAGATTTAACCCCTGGAAGGTGCCAGGAGAACTATTTATTTTTTATACACTGATTCCTGTTATACAGGGCAAATTCCTAGGCACCTGTTTAGGTAGTTTTATGGTCCTGTAATAGGGTTACAAACCCCATACTGAGCATAGACAGCGGCAGGAGGAAAGTCTCTCCTGTTTACAAGCAAGCAGCTTGATCACAACCCCACACAGCTGCCAGAGCTGCCAATCATGGAGGCAGGCACCCAAAGCTGCAACCAATAGAGGAAAGCAAGGCTTCTCTGAAGGAGAGAGTACAGAGAAGGAAAGGGAGGCAAGCAGGCCTGGGATAGCAAGGGGGTGACAGCCCTGCACCAGGCTGCCTCCAGGAGACTGCAAGCCCAAAAAGTGAAGGGCTGACAGATTTAATTGGAGGTGAGGGTCCAGGAACTGACCTGACTGAGGGCAAACTAAGGAGGGTCAGTCAGGAGAAGCTCACACTAAGAGATGGTGACAGGTCCCTACAGAGTGGCACTACGGGGTTGTTTCACAGGCTAGCATCTGGCTCACTGATGGGCTCTGAATTACTTGTAAACTCTGAACAAACATATCTAGGAGTCAATGTAGACAGCTCCCTGATGGTGGCTTAATGTGCAGTAGAATCATAGAATCATAGAATATCAGGGTTGGAAGGGACCTCAGGAGGTCATCTAGTCTAACCCCCTGCTCAAAGCAGGACCTAATCCCAACTAAATCATCCCAGCCAGGGCTTTGTCAAGCCTGACCTTAAAAAACTCTAAGGAAGGAGATTCCACCACCTCCCTAGGTAACCCATTCCACTGCTTCACCACCCTCCTAGTGAAAAAGTTTTTCCTAATATCCAACCTAAACCTCCCCCACTGCAACTTAAGACCGTTACTCCTTGTTCTGTCATCTCCTACCACTGAGAACAGTCTAGATCCATCCTCTTTGGAACCCCCTTTCAGGTAGTTGAAAGCAGCTATCAAATCCCCCCTCATTCTTCTCTTCTGCAGACTAGTAGTGATCATTAAAGTGTGTAAGGTGTGTTTGACTGTTTTAGGAATGAGATAGAGAATAACAGGGAAAATCAAATACATCTACATTCATTGCTCCATCTTCACCTTGAATGCTGTGCTCAGTTTGGTTCACCATATCTCTCTCATACAAGGCAAAGCAGAAACAATCCAGAGAAGGGCAACAAAGTAATTAGTCACTATGTGAAGCACAGAAGGCTTCCACAAAGGAAGACATTAAAACTAGGAAAATATGGTTTGGAAAGAGGATCTATAAGAGACTAATATAAGGAATGGTATAGAGAAGGCCAATCATAGACTCCAATTTACACTTTTCCCAGTATAACAGCAATAAACTTACTATTGCTAAAATCCTGTTTCTTGCTACATTTTTGGGGGGATTTACAGGAAAAGTGCCACCAATGAGAATGCAGGGTAGAAAACGCCTGATTCTAAATGAGATCTCTCCTGATCTTTCATATCATTAGGATGAACTGTTCTATTGTATGAAAGAAGGGAGTCTCTCTGCCTAGTGGTTAAAACATTGGGCAGGAATCAGGGCTCTTAGGTTCTGTTGTTCTGACATGAGTTCTGCCATTTACTGAAGTGATCATGGATATGTTACTTAGGGCTCAATGCTGTCCTATGTGCTGACAGGCACATTACAGGGGTGCAGAGAGATGCACATCGGCAAGCATCCCGAGAAGGAATTTCGGATGACTAGTCCAGAGTTTCATCCTGTTGGCTCTTGAACAGTACACACCAGCATACCCACTACTCTGGCCTCAAAGAGGCCACAGGCCATGTGCATAATTGGAATCCCTGAGTGCAAGGTTACTTCCCCCTAGTCCCCTCCAGGGCGCAAGCTAACCCACAGGGCCAAGCAGGAGGAAGGGCCATAGCAATGCTTCCCTGTGCCAGAGTGAGTGGAGCTTACTGCACATAGAAGGAAGGTGCAGCTGGCCCACTTGTCCTGCGCTTTGGTGGGATCCGCCCACATACATAGGGCTCTGCCTTACAGACCCAACTGAGCTCCATTAGTCTGCAGGGGAAATTCAACCTGACACGTAGGCCTTAGTATCACATTTCCATTATGGATGGCTAGTCATTTCAGTAAGATAATTTCAAGCAATTGATGTTGTATTAAAAATACATGTTATACATGTTGCAATGAGAAAATCCTTTTTATTCAGGATAGAATGAAAAAATGTGTCTCATTCCATCTTTAGACTCGCCAGCAAATCCCTCCCTCCAAAAAATATTATTATTACTCTGAGTTTACCAGGTTTGTTATTGAGACATAGCATAAGTCATGCCATTTGCACTTTATGTTTGCCAGCTTTAAAAGTGCCCCGCGGGGTTCATTTGGATTGAAGGGATTTGGTCATCCCAGTCTTTGAGCCCCACAGGAGAAAAGAGCATCACTGGATTAGAATGTGAAAGCAGCTGCACTTCCCCCTCACAGCTAAAGCAAGGTCATTGTGAGTTTTTGCTGAACCTTCTGCAAATGCACAAGCAGTAATTACTTGTTGATTACAACTAAAGAGTTGCTGTTTTTTCCCAACAACTTCAAATGTAGTTGCCAAGTTCTCTGCAAGCTGAAAATTACCTTGAAACAATTATGAAATGAATCATGCAACTATTGATACAGTTGTGTGATCCTTAGACTCACCTATAGTATGGCAGTCATTCACATCTGTAAACAACAAACTACATTGGTGTAATTGTCTGTTCTATTCTGAATTCATTGCATGCAACATACTCCTATGGAAAGTGCTCCTAAGGCTGGATTAATCTCCATGGCCCTTGCGCCCCTCCCTCTTCCCTGAGTGGCAGATCCATGTAGCAGTGGATCCTACAGCTTCAACTCCAGCCCAAAGCACCTGCATACTCCATCCAAAAGAGCTGCTGTGCATGACAACACCAGGAGGCTCCACAGAGCTGGAGCTCCATGACTCAGAGGAGGTGAACCCAGTATTTCACACATGTATCGAGAGGACATTTGGGCCTAGGTTAGTACTGTTCATGCATTGAGACTGCATATGCACAGGGAAGAAATTGGACCAACAGTTATTATTTTTTAAAAAAATCTTATAGTTTTAAAGCCAATCTCATTATTTTGGGGATCGGATTCATGATTTTTGAATGTTTGGGGCTGGCAGTATGGCATGACTGAAAAAAAGCCTAAAGAGGCAAAGTGCATTTCTTCAAAGTTCAATGTTTTCTCTGAAGCAAACTCTTGTTCTAACCACTGGACGCTGTTTTCTTGTCATTTGTGATATGATGCCTTGACTGACTTTTTCATTACTGGTTACATAAAGTTTCCTCAACCTTCTTGTCTCTCAGCTCAGGATAAAGTTCATTGTTTATTCACAAACATTAGACATACAGCTCATAGATAGCATAGCACTGAACATAATTGACGCGGCAACTTTCAAACACTTCAGGTGGGGTAAAGTCGAGTTTACCACAAATAGGAGAGAAAGAAGTGACAGCATTTCTAATATCTCCATGGAGCTTCAAGGAGCCTGCTGTGCAAAAAGGTCTCTCTCCAATGGTGGTACCACACACTTGTAAAAACTTCATCACAACCTAAGCAAGGGTTGGACTCTTTCCAGTTCTAACTCTCTGTAAAATTCCAGCTGGTTTCCTGCTGAAGAACAAACTACCTGACAAGTGAACAGAATAAAAACAAATGTGAATATTTTTGGTCTTGAGTCTTGAGCCTGCTGAGTGACTGTTTATAAATCTAATGGTGCCTGTTTGTGTATGTAAAACAAAGCAGTCAGCCCATGACTGCTTCTATTCCCTCTGTACACCAAGTGTGCAGAGATTTTTCACTATGCACACCATTGGCAACCTGCAGTAGATTCTCCCCTCCCCTTTTTTTATTTTAAAGCTCTCACCTCCTCAATAACAGTGGAAAGTCATCTGCAGAGTGGGTTTGTTTTTTAAATGTTTGGCATGGATTTAATTTCACAGTATCAAAAGCTGCACAAACAGCGAGTGTAAACAGAAATATTTTGTTGTGCCAAGCGTAAGCAGTGGTCTGAATGAGTTCTCCCCTGCCATTTATTGATGAACTAGGGGAAAATACTTCTTCTGGAGCAGACTGTATTGGCACAGACACACCTCTTTGCCCTGTGATCAGCTGTCCAGCTGGTCTGCCAAAGTGATCAATTTCAGCTGTTCTCAGTTAAGATTCACTTTCATCAGCAGACCATCCTGCTCTGCAGCTCTGAATTTTGCTTCTGCAAAATCTGGATTCTTAAGTAGGCGCAGTAGTGAAATGTGTTTCTTAAATTTCGTCCACACTAATCCTAATTCGAACCAGCAATGTCGATTTCAGTGCTACTCCCCTCGTCGGAGAGGAGTACAGAAATCGATTTTATGAGCCCTTTATGTCGAAGTAACTGTCTTCGTTGTGAGGACGGGTGCAGGGTTAATTCGATTTAACGCTGCTAAATTCGACCTAAACTCATAGTGTAGACCAGGCCTTAATCATCTTCATTTGGCATGAAGGCTGTGTTCCTTTTCTTGTGAATGCAGGGCTCACTTTGGTTGTCCACACTTTTGCCACCACAATTACATTTTTGCAGTGCCTTTTGCAAAAGTCTAGACCATTGGAACATTTCCAGCAGACTGTCCTGGCCTGCTTATTAAATGGGGCTTTGGAGAGAGAATATAACACGAGCAGCACTGGCTTCCAACTGATTTCTGAGGGATGTTTAAGATGTTGGACCTTTAAAGTCTTAAATGGTTGGGTTCTAGCTGTCTGAGAGATCCTCTCTGGTGTAGTACTGCAGCAGCAGACAGGTTGTCTGAGATACTCACACTGACAAACTGGTAGAAATGGATAGAGCTTTATCAAAGACAGAGTTTGTTGAGCTTCAGGACATCCTGCAAGGCTTGCTTGAGTTCCCATACTTTTTTTTTTGGGGGGGGGGGGTTATTGTAGGAGGGAGAGGATGGCTGGGACAGATGGAATAGGTGTAGGGAGGTTGGAGTTCAGAGCATTTAGACTAGGAAGAAATAAGTTCAGGTCTTTCTTCTTTGGAGTAATGTGTGCTGTTGGTAACAATGGTTACCTTACTTAGGTGCCCCGTTTAGGGTGTTTTTCTGTTGTTGTTGTTGTTTTCCCCATGGGATATGAAACAACTGGTACAGAATTCCAATGCATTTGTTTACAAGTGGATTTTCTGTGTATGAAAAGTTTGTAATATGCCCATCCATACTGTTGTGTATCAAACAACTCATATATGAATCAAAGTTCCCTTGAAATCTTTACATGTGTCTTAAAGGGACTTTCAAGTAAAGGACCCAGTCCTACAAACTTTACTCAGGCAAAATTCCAAGTGGTGTCAAGAAAGTTGAAATAGCAGAACCAGGGAGTTCTTTTCAAATGTGGCCTTCAAAGGCATTTATATAGTGGATGAACAATTTTATGAAGTTCTTTTTGAATTACGAAAGAACTTGTTATAGTAATTTTTAAAAAGGAGCTTGGAAAAGACTAGCTGATTGCATGGAAATATGCTTCATCTTATTAAAAGGTATGCAATATTCAAGAGGCGCAGATAAGATAAAATCTAATCAAAATTCATAAGTTCTTGAGGCTTTTTGCTATCAAGATTACTAGCTGTTCTACTCTGAATGCTAGTGGAGGTAGGGTATGCATGTCTTTCCAATATTTGTAATAACCTGATCCATGATTGTAAATTATTAGATAAATATTCTCTGTGAAAAATCAGATATCATAGGAATTACCTGTCTTTCCAGGCAACTATTAGATTAGACTAAGAGCTAAAGTGCCAAATTGACATTGGTAATGTCCTTCCATTGGTAATGTCCTGCAACTGTAGAGAGTATTAAGGCATTGTAGACTCATGCATATCAAGCTCTGACCATGCAAATGAATTAGCACAGGGAAATCTAGTCTTTATGCCAGTTTGTTTTCCCATAGCAATGCACACGTCTTCAAATATTGGGTGAGTGTCCAACCCTTATGATGTTATATTCTATGCTTTGGCTCTGATTTAGAAGAGCAAATAATCACACGCTTACATCCATCCCTGTTCAGGAAGGGTATTAGAGAATGAGCTTAAGTCCCATTGATTTCAATTGGGCTTAGGTAGGTGCTTGTGTACTTCCTGAATTGGGCCCTTAATTTTCAAGTGTAAGCAGGGCCTGAATGAGCTCTTCCCTGACATCTAGTGATGAGCTGTGGGGGAAAGACTTTAGGACCAGACCATATTTACATGAACACATTTACTCTGCCTAGGTATTCAGCAGACAAACCTGTGTTGCCAAAGTGATCAATTTTGACTGGTGTTGGATTACAAATCACTTTAGTATTGAATGCAGGGGTCCTGAAATGTTGTTATTCTTCTTGTCTGAGTAAAGGGCAACAGAACTGTACTTAGCTTGCCCTGATTGAGGGGGTCACCCTCAACTGAACTGCACTTGCTAAGCAGGGGGCAGGGATGCCAAAGCCCAGGGGAAAGAGGGAGAGAGGGTGGGGACAGGTGTTGCTACCTGGTGGTATGGGCGCTGCCTAAGAGTCTTAACTGCCATTTGATGCTTCTCCTCTCCATTGTTTAAAGATTACTCTCAACTGAGAGTCTTTTGTTTTGTTGTGATGGTTGAGCTGAAATCACTGATAACCCGGTCTCAATGCTCAGCCTTAGCCCTGCTGTGGGACAGTGTTTCAGTGAAAGAGACTGCACTAGCAGTGAGGTTCTCCACTAACTGCTGAAATCACAGAGAGCGGGGTGGGACCAGGGCCGGCGCAACCCATTAGGCGACCTAGGCGGTCGCCTAGGGCACGAACATTTGAGGGGCGCCGGCGCCCCGGCCGCCCGTAGAAATTTGGGGGCGGGAACTTCCGCCGCCGCTGTTGGGGGCGGCATTTCGGGGGCGGGACCTTCCGCCGCCTAGGGCGCTGGAAATGCTGGCGCCGCTACTGGGTGGGACCTCAAGATGTGGCATCACAGAGGTGGCAATAGAGAGGCAAGTGACATTAGAGAAAGCGATGATGCAGCAGAGTGAATGATGGTGCCAAGGCAGGCGGCAGCAACACAGAGTGAACGGCAGCAACTGTGAGCCAATTGCAGCAGCGGCGGTGGCGGCAGCAGTTGAGGTGGGAGGTAAACTCGCGTGAACGACTCTCTGACCTCTAGGTCTTCACTGACCGAGGACAGCATCTCTGAGTGTGGTGCACTAGAGGGAGAGAGGAGTGGCATGTAAAAGGTACATTTGCTTGTCGGACTTTCACACAGCAAGGTGAGAAACTGAGGCAAAGGACACTACCCAACATACTCTGGGGTGGGTGTTTTGCTTACATTCGCAGGGTTTTTTTGGAATATGGTTGTGGTGTTTCCCCAAACTAATGCTTGGTTGCCTTTCAATAAAAGTTCTTATTTGTTATACACAGACTCAATGCTTGCAAGAGGGGAAGTATTGCCTCTTAGTGGCACCCAGGGATTGTGCTAAATTTTCTCAGATTACTGGGTGGGAGCTGGAGCCAGTTCTGTTTTGCAGTGTTAAGAGGAACCCCTAGATAGTGAACCTGGCCCTTGGCAGAAGGGTTGTGCAAGCAAATCTCCCATGTCCCTGGGAGAGCTATACAAGGATAAATTCTGATTCCATGACGCCAGCTTTACACTGATTTAGCTTCTCTGAGCACTCAGAAATCTCTCCCACCTTTGCTATTGCCTGAATGCACTGAAGTATGTAATTGAAGTACAGATTAAAAATTCAGTTTTAAAACACTTCCATTTTTGTTTCCAGCTTGCCTTCCTCATAAAGCATGTATAATCTTTGAGAATCAATAGTTCAATGTGCACAGATTTAATATGATTTTTCTATTAATCTGTGACAAGCCATGAAATATAATTTTCAGGCATGACCACCCTATGAAGTTTGTCAGTTCTGAGCATAATTGACGTGGGGACAGAGCACGCTACTCCAGAAATTACCTCACTGTATTAAAGGCATCTTGCTTACTCATTTGAGCAATAGTCTTGTTAGTGGTGTTTCATTAAAGCATCCTTTACACAAATTTGAAATGTTAATTTTAGCAGAAGGGATCTAATGGATTTATTCCATTAACTTACACGCTTTTAATACGTTTTTAATTATATACTACTATTAACAGGCATGTTACAGAAATTTACAGTAGGCTCTATTAAATATTCAAGAGCTTGAACATTATGGGTCACATTTTCTACTACACTCACTTGTGCTGATCTTAGGGAAGACAGCAGGAAGCTCCTTTTTGACTTCCTGATTCTCTGCCCCAGTCCTGACTCTAATACAAGGTAGAGCAATTTGAAGGCTTCTTTAATACGCCTCAGAACTGTTCACCCATCCACAGGAATCCCATATGCTTTTCAGCCCTCTTCTGAAATGTTTATTGCAATAGAGATGAAAGAACTGATCCCTGAGGGCCAGATATTTGTTCATGGTGCTTGTGCAGGAATTAGGGATATGATACACCCCTTTACTGTCGCAAGCAGGTTTCCCAGATCACCTGTCACAGCATGGGGGACAGGAGGCACTGCCTATGGCTGAGGAATGGGTACCCATTTATAGGCTGCGGGGAAAGGCGGAGAGGCCAGAGACCAAAGTACCGAGACAGTTATTTTTGATGGGATTCACTGTAGAATGTAGAAAGCTGCCCTACATGAAAGAACCATAAATCTCGGTGGATATTTTCCCCCTCTTTGACAAATTGTACTCTAATTATGCCCGACGATGCAGATGGTTTCATTTGGAAAATGCTGTGTATTTACAATTAAATGAGAAATTATGTTTGTTTCTAATTTGGTACAAATGTTTTCTCTGCAATGCGGTTCATTTTTTGGATTGTAATTCTTGATTATTTGATGTGAAGGGTTTCTTAAATATGCTGAATGGTCTGCTGTGCAAGTGGATGGGGTAGGAGTAGCTGGTGGATTTGGGGAGTTAAAGTATAATTAGATCTCTTTTGGTAGTTCTGAATGTCAGCTATACTACAGTGTATCATGATGTATAGCTTAGCTTGTCATGCTGAGTGTCTGGAGAGGCTCATGGCCATGAGTGCCTACACCAGGGCAGGCTGTCAAAAACCAGGCAGACACCCCCAGCTGATGGGATGGTCTATAATTAGATTTCACCAACTCAGTAACAAATGTGAACTCCTGGATCACTATAAGTCTTACCATGGAGTCACAGACAGTCCCCTTAGACTCTCCAGTCTATCTTGCCACCCAGGCAAGCTGGACTTAGTGATAAATGGTCACCTACACCAAAAATCACAAAATATCCAGGTTGCTCTCAGTCCCAAGAGACCAGTCACTTACCCCAGATCAATTGGTACCCTAGATCTTACACCAAAGACAATGCCTGTAGCCAATCCTGTAATAAACTATCTAAAGGTTGTTATTTGCAGGTTAAAGCAAGCAAGCATATGACACAAATGAGTTGCAATCTAAATCCTAAGAATGACATAGTTGTAGTGATCTGCCCAATCAAGATGTCTTTCAGGGCAAACCGTGGGGGATCCCTTGCTTTCCTTTAAAGTCTCTGTGAGAGTTCAAACAGCAAAGAGATGACACGTTTTCTTGTACCCGCTTTTATCTTTTACATTGGCTTTCCAGTCCATGAGATGAGCGCCTTTGCACGGAGCATTTCCAAGGTGGGATAGGGCCATTCACCAATCCTTTGTATTGTGATGTTTCTTAATGGCCTATTTAATCTTGATAGGCCTCCTTAATGTGAGATGTAGGGGAGGGAACTATTCCCATGCCTGAGTTCACAAGTGCAGAGCAAACCTTTTTAAAGTTATAAAGCAAAACTTACGTATTTCTTTATAGCCTGGACTATAGACATTATAAGTGAGATTAATGCACGCAGCAACTTACAAGCATTTCACAGAGCCTAAACACTAAATATATTCTTATAAGACTAATACCTATTTTGAACAAAACTAACATACCGGTGAGCTGGTTTGGTTTCCAGCTATGAGTCTGTCAGTTCTTAGCTAACACCTACGGCCTGGGCCAGAGCTGGCAATTGGTTTGCCGGCGTCACATAGGTATATTAGGCATGAAGGAGGATGCTTGGTTTGTGGGCATGTACGTAAGCCTGGAAAACTCTTTGTGTCATAGACTGTACTTTCATTGCATGAGTATACAGTGCATAGTGCAGTGGGGCTCCAATGGCTGATTGGGGCCCCTCGGTACTAATGAAATACAAATTTGATAATAAAGTGTTGTGTTGGTTTGCAACGCCAGTATGAATTGATGTATATCCTGAGCCACCTTTAGAGGACTCAAAATGCTTAATTCCCCAGGATCTAAAGTACTATACCTATGCATTATGTGGGTTTAATTCCGTGAGAGGGTTTTAGTGACACACACACTAGGGTCCCCCATTCTTCCCATATCATTCAGATTCAATACTCCCCATTTTACCTTCTGTTGCGTTCAGCACCCTCTTGACCTTCCATTCATCTTCTCTTCATGTTGCTACTATCTCCTTTCACTCCTCTTTGTTGCTAGAGATGCTCCCATCACTGGTTTAAGATCTCCAATTTACGTTTGGAGGCGCTATAGCCATCTGCTGTAATGGAAGCATCTGATCTTCACCTCTGGGAGCAGCTGGTGTTCTCTTATAATGGCCTCCCCTTACCACTCCGGTTACTCTTCATCTGATGTCACTGTAACAAAACAAATGCTTGTGAATTTAACATAGTTTTATTTGAGTTTAATACTTGCAACGTGTTTTACATGGCACTCCAAGTATTATATTCTGCTTATACTTGCAAGAATATTACTATAACACAGCATCTTAAACACCTGAGTGAAGCTAGCAACGGAGGAGATTCTTTGCCAATAAAGAAAAATGCTATTTCTGCTCCACTAGTTCACCCAGGAAGTGAGTCAGTCGCTTTCGGAAGAGTTTTTCCTATATTGGCATTGTAAGGTATGGCCTCCATCTCCTCTGGTATTTTTCCACTAAGACTTCCGGAACTCTGAGAAGTCCATTCGCTGATCATTTTACCAGAAAAGCTAACGTTATCACTTCTGAAGAGAAGTTATTTACTTTGACCACCGTATTAGCAGCAGCAGGGAACACGTCTCTCTGATAAGCTCTGAGGAAGAGTGCCATCTTCTGGTTTGTCCATATACTGGGGAAATCTTACTTCTCATGTGTGGCGAGGGAACCTTGACAGCAAATTTACACAAGCCACCTCACGAACTGTTGATGACTGACTTAAAAAAATATTGGGACTCTCCCCAGGAGCACTCGGTGCTGTGAGGCCTCTCACCACCACCTGCCCTGAAAGTGAAGCAGTCTTGTCTGTGCCTGCTGAAGCTAAGCTCCCTGAAACCACCACCCTCTGGCAGCACAAGCACTACCTTCCAGGACACGCTCTCTCTGTACAGGTAGCGATAGGCACACCCCAACCCTGAGTCCTTGCAACATCCCCAGCCCCTTATCCACTGAACACTCACAGAATTACCAGACCTGCTGTTCCCAAAGGAACAGTACACACCAGCCTGTAAAATTTACCTCAGGATCACCATTGTGCTTAGCACAGAGCAGTTAGAAATGTCTACAGGGAAAACAAGAATAAGATTTTCATCAAAACCAGACATTCAAGTAATAGTGAGTAGAAATATTGGAAACAAATAGTAACATATAAAACAAATCATAATGTGCTTTCTAGAGACTAAACTTAACAGGTTAACCTGCTGTCTAAAGCAGTTTCCCTCCCAAAGTTCTCTCCAGCATTTTCAAGCAAGCCTGGTTGAGACTCCTTTTTCATTAAGGAAACTTACTATCCATTTACTTCCTAAGGGAAGGGTGACGAGTGTCTTCCCTCAGTCCCTTAAATATAGTAGAGCAAACCTTTGGGTTGCCCCTCAAGACAGGGTTATGCCTCCCCTCACTCACCCCACATCTGTTTTACTCTTCCTCTTAGGGTACGTCTACACTACGGGATTAGTCCGAATTTAGGGAATTCGATTTTATGAAACCGATTTTTTAAATTCGATGGTACGCGGCCACAGTAAGCGGATTAATTCGGCGGTGCGCGTCCATGCAGAAAGACTAGCGTCGAATTCCAGAGCGTTGCACTGTGGGTAGCTATCCCAGAGTTCCCGCAGTCCCCCCCGCCCATTGGAATTCTGGGTCGATATCCCAATGCCTGATGGGACAAAAAACATTGTCGCGGGCGGTTCTGGGAACATCCTCCCCCTCCCTACGTGAAAACAACGGAAGACAACCATTTCGCGCCTTTTTTCCTTGTTGAACTGAGCGGACGCCGTACCTCGGCAAGGATGGATCCCGCTCAGCTCAAGTTTGCAGTCATGAACATTGTAAACACCACGCGCATTATAGTGCAGTTTATGCTCAACCAGGACCAGAAAAGCCAGGCGAGGAGGAGGCGGCTACGGCAGCGCGGCGACGAGAGTGATGCGGACATGGACATGGACACAGAATTGTCTCGCGCCACGGGCCCCGGCGCTTTGGAGATCATGTTGGCAATGGGGCAGCTTCTTGCTGTGGAACGCCGATTCTGGGCCCGGGAAACAAGCACTGACTGGTGGGACCGCATAGTGCTGCAGGTGTGGGACGATTCCCAGTGGCTGCGAAACTTTCGCATGCGTAAGGGCACTTTCCTGGAACTTTGTGACTTGCTTTCCCCTGCCCTGACGCGCCAGAACACCAAGATGAGAGCAGCCCTCACAGTTGAGAAGCGAGTGGCGATAGCCCTGTGGAAGCTTGCAACACCGGACAGCTACCGGTCAGTCGGTAATCAGTTCGGAGTGGGAAAATCTACCGTGGGGGCTGCTGTCATGCAAGTAGCCAAAGCAATCGTTGAGCTGCTGCTAAAAAAGGTAGTGACGCTGGGAGATGTGCAGCTCATTGTGGATGGCTTTGCTGCAATGGGATTCCCTAACTGTGGTGGGGCGATAGATGGAACCCATATCCCGATCTTGGCACCGGAGCACCAGGGCAGCCAGTACATAAACCGCAAGGGGTACTTTTCTATGGTGCTGCAAGCAATGGTGGATCACAAGGGACGTTTCACCAACATCAACGTGGGATGGCCGGGAAGGGTTCATGACGCCCGCGTCTTCAGGAACACTAGTCTGTTTAAACGGCTGCAACAAGGGATTTACTTTCCAGACCGGAAAATTACCATTGGGGATGTTGAGATGCCCATCGTTATCCTTGGGGACCCAGCCTACCCCTTAATGCCGTGGCTCATGAAGCCATACACAGGCAGCCTGGACAGTACTCAGGAGCGGTTCAACTACAGGCTGAGCAAGTGCAGGATGGTGGTAGAGTGTGCCTTTGGACGTTTAAAAGGTCGCTGGCGCTCGTTACTGACTCGCTCGGACCTCAGCCAAACCAACATCCCCATTGCTATTGCAGCTTGCTGTGTGCTCCACAATCTCTGTGAGAGCAAGGGGGAGACCTTTATGGCGGGGTGGGAGGCTGAGGCAAACCGCCTGGCCGCTGATTACGCGCAGCCAGACACCAGGGCGATTAGAAGAGCACACCAGGAAGCGGTGCGCATCAGAGAAGCTCTGAAAACAAGTTTCAGTGCTGCCCAGGCTCCTGTGTGAAAGTTATGTTTGTTTGTCCCTGTTGAAAACCCGCCCACTTGATTCACTCATTCCCTGTAAGCAACCCACCCTTCCCCCTTCCCCCTTCGATCCCAGTTTTATTTAAAAAAAAATAAAGTCAGTGTCGTTTTCAAATTACAAATCAAGAACTTTTTATTAACGGGGGGTAATGAACATAGGGAGAGAAATAACCAGGTAGTCCGGGTGGGGTTTGGGAGGAGGGTAGGAGTGAAGGAACAGGGCAGGAACAACATTCAAAATAATGAGAGCCTTTTGCTCGGGCTCTCTAATGGGGTGGACTGGCAGGTTGCACGGAGCTTCCCCCCCCGCGTTCTTACACGTCGGGGTGAGGAGGCTACGGGACTTGGGGAGGGGGGAGGGCGGTTATAGAGGGGCTGCAGCGGCACCCGGTAATCCGGCAGCTGCCGTTCCTGGAGCTCCACCAGACGCCGGAGCATGTCTGTCTGATCACGCAGCAGCCCCAGCGTTGCATCCCGCCACTTCTCCTCTCGGGCGTCCCTCCTCTCCTCGCGTTCGTCCCTTCTCTCCTCACGTTCATCCCTTTTCTCCTCCCGTTGGTCCCTCATGTCCTCCCGCTGGTCCCTCTTCTCCTCACGGTCACTGGCCTCTTGACGGAATTTCAATACAGTCTCCTTCCAATCGTTAAAATTAGCTCTCTCATCCCGGGTCGACTGCATTATTTCCGAGAACATATCGTCTCGGGTGCGCCTCTTTCGCCTCCTTATCTGGGAGAGCCTTCGTGCTGGGGGCGGGAGGATGGAAGAATTTGCAGCTGCAGTAGGAGGGAAAAAAAGGAGAGAAGTATGTAAAAAGATACATTTTATAGAACAATGCTTATACTCTTTCACGGTGAACACTTTTCACATTACATAGCAATGTACAAGGTCGCTTTTTGCATCTTATATTGAGTGCCCGCGGCTTTGGTGTTAGAGATCACAGCAGACGCAGGGCCGGGCAACAGAATTCGGCTTGTATGCAGCCATGGTAAGCCACTGTCCTGCTGCTTCTGCATTAAATCAGAGCCCTCCTTTCCCATAGCAAGCAAAGCCCTTTACGTGCTGCGGTTTTCCTGTTACCGTGCAGCATCAGATAACATAATAACTTGCCCCCACCCACCCATTCAATTCTGTGGGATGACCCCCTCCCCCCACCACGTGGCTGGTACCATGGAAGATCCATGCAGATCGCAAACTAGCCCCCCCATCCACTTCTGTTGGATGATCGCGTTACCCCTCCCCCCACCACGTGGCTGGTATCAGGGAAGACCCCTGCTAGCCAAACGCGAAAAACTCAGCGACATTATCCACCCCCTCCCCCCCGCCCGCTTGGCTAACTGCAGGGAAAGATTTCTTTTCAGCTACAGGCAAACAGCCCAGTAGGAACGGGGCCACCTCTGTCCCCCTAATTACATTCCCATATCTCAAACAGGTTACCCTGAACGATATCACTCTCCTGAGGATAACACAGCAAGATAAAGAGCGGATGTTGCTTGAATGCCAGCAAACACCGGGACCATACGCTGCCAAGCTTTGTCAAGCAATGATACCGGATTACTTGCTGCTAGCATGGCGCGGTCAAGTGTCCTACCATGGAGGACGGAATAAGGCTGCCCTGCCCAGAAACCTTCTGGAAAAGCTTTTGGAGTACCTCCAGGAGAGTTTCATGGAGATGTCCCTGGAGGATTTCAACTCCATCCCCAGACACGTTAACAGACTTTTCCAGTAGCTGTACTGGCCGCGAATGCATCCCAAGTCCCCAGGGCAAATTAATCATTAAACAAATACTTGTTTTAAACCATGTTTGAGATATTTGAAAAGGTTCACTCACCAGAGGTCCCTTCCAGGGGGTCTGCGATGCCGCCTTGGGAGGGTTCGGAGGGCACCTCTGTCAGGGTCAGAAAGAGCTCCTGGCTGTCGGGGAGAATGGAGCGCTGTGTGCTCTCCACAAGTTCGTCGTCCTCCTCCTCCTCCTCTTCCCCGTCCGCAGATTCGTCATGCAACGAAGACATTAACCCCTCCTCGGAGTCCACGCTCAGGGGTGGGGTAGTGGTGGCGGCCCCTCCGAGAATTGCATGCAGCTCATCGTAAAAGCGGCATGTCTGCGGCTCTGCCCCGGACCGTCCGTTGGCCTCCTTCGTCTTCTGATAGGCCTGTCGGAGCTCCTTCACCTTTATACGGCACTGAATGGAGTCCCGATTGTGGCCTCTCTCCATCATCCCCTTCGAGATCTTGTCAAAGATCTTTGCATTCCGTCTCTTGGAACGCAGTTCTGCGAGCACTGAATCCTCTCCCCATATGGCGATCAGATCCAGTATCTCGCGTGTGGTCCATGCTGGTGCTCGTTTGCGGTTGTCGGCCTGCATCGCTACCTGTGCTGTTCAGCTCTGTGTGGTCACCTGTGCTCACCAGGCTGGGCAGACAGGAAATGAAATTCAAAAGTTCGCGGGGCTTTTCCTGTCCAACTGCCCAGAGCATCCGAGTTTCGATTGCTGTCCAGAGCGGTCACAATGGTGCACTGTGGGATACCTCCCGGAGGCCAATACCTTCGAATTCCGTCCACACTAACCCTACTTCGAACCAGCAAGTTCGAATTCAGCGCTACTCCCCTCGTCGGAGAGGAGTACAGAAACCGATTTTAAGAGCCCTTTAAGTCGAAATAAATGGCCTCGTTGTGTGGACGGGTACAAGGTTAATTCGGTATAACGCTGCTAAATTCGAACTAACATCGTAGTGTAGACCAGGCCTTAGTTTCTTTCTTTGGAGTTCTCACAATCCTCCATTTGCATTCAGTTCAGACTGGTGAGTGGCGACATACTGTGAACTATACAATCCTTAATTGACATGTAAACAGCCAGATAAACATTTCTTGTCTGACGAAAATCCTGTTTTTTACCTTTGCTGGTGACCTAGACACAGACTTTAAGAACATATTTTCAATATATACACATCACTCTTTACACAGGATCTGTACAGACATTTCACAAGGGTATTGATGGCCAAAGTGACACAGGCTTTTATAAGAAATCTCACATGACACTCTATGGGAGAGCTAGAATGTACATACTAGAGTCCGGAGATTCCTGTATCCCCTACGCACTCTCCTCCTGCCCCCTCCCATCCCCCTTGCCGATTGGCACTAAGATTCTTGGGTCACAAATATATAGCCAGATTAGTTTCCTTTGTGTGCTAACATGTTGGTTTTGTTGATACGCTATGGGACTGGTGCCAGTTTCTATTTAATTTAGAGAGAAGAGTTGTGTTAATATTGAATAAGCCTAACAAACTACACCGGGTACAACACCTGTAGAGATGTTGCCTTGTGGAGATATGAGTGTCTGGCTGGAGAGTCTTGCCCGCATGCTCGGGGTTCAGCTGATCGCCATATTTGGGGTCGGGAAGGAATTTTCCTCCAGGGTAGATTGGCAGAGGCCCTGGAGGTTTTTCGCCTTCCTCCGCAGCATGGGGCAGAGGTCGCTTGCTGGAGGATTCTCTGCAACTTGAAGTCTTTAAATCATGATTCGGGGACTTCAACAGCTGAGTCAAGGGAGAGAATTATTTCAGGAGTGGGTGGGTCAGCTTTTGTGGCCTGCATCATGCGGGAGGTCAGACTAGATGATCATAATGGTCCCTTCTGACTTTAAAGTCTATGAGTCTATGAGAACTGCAGGTGCCTGGGGTAGCCTTCGCCTGACCTTCCAGCTCACAAGCTCTCTGAAAGGCCTGCAGCACCAATATGTTTATACCATCCCCAGACAAGAAGCTTCTGGGAGACCAGGTTTTTGGAGCTTCTTTTTGTTTGAGAGTATTTTGAACACTTGACTCCATTTCCATCCCCACATCGTTCCCTTACTCTTCACCGTTGGTCACATGTGAGCCCTCTTGCAAGCCCATTCAAGGAGTAAGAAGGCACAAGGAGCCAACTCCTGACCCCAGACACAACACATCATTATGTGAAGCTGCTCCAGGAACAGCATAGTAGTAGTTTTTCAGTATCATCCTTCCCCTCTTCCTGCTGCTGCTGGAGGAGCTGCTGTTGTAGCCACGCCAGCTGCTTGGACCCAGTTCCACTGGCTTCTGTCTGGCTTTTGTCACATATCCCACAATGCACAGCAAGAAAAATCCCAGAATGCACACAGCTCAGCAGCAAAGCAAAGGACCATGGGATACTCACTCAAACTGCCACGTGCTTATTGCTCACCAAGCTCCCATCACAATGCGAATTGAAACAGGGCATAGCTGTCCTGTGTGCACACTCTTACTGTGGCTTACATACTGCACAGCAGCTAGTGCACATTAACTCAGTGCAAACTGAAAGCACTTACTCTACTGCACAGGCTACCCATATCACTGAAGCCTAGATGGGGAGGAGAGAGGCCATTACTAAGTGACTATTTCTACCTCTTGTGTAGGTGGGAGGAGAATGGGTGGGCAAGGGTTGGGTGGACAGAGCTTTGGTTTCAACCCTCCTGCCCAATGCACCAGCCCACACTCCCCAGGGCTGGTGCAGGAGCAAAATAATCTTTGCTGGCAAAAAGGCTGCTACAAATTACTCCCTCCATCCCACACCCAGAGCAAGGGGAAGCATCAGATTGTGACTCTCGGAGTCAGGGTCCTGCGCTGCCCCTGGGCCAGTTCAGCCACACACTGCCCTTACTTGGAAAGTTATAATCCTGTCTAGCTATTGGACAAGACACAGCTCACTGCTCCGTGTGATACGATGTGACCCCCAAGAGCGTTGTTACCAACATTTTAAGCTTTAAAATCACATTTCCACATAGTTATACCGGCCCACAGCTGCTAGAAGGTTGTATGCACATTCTGAAGGATTTTTAGATTATTTTGCATATGAACAAATACCAGGGCCTCAAAACTGATGCTGGCTATAGGCTATTCTTGCTATCCTCATGTGTCTTTTCAGGATAAGGTAGGAGCACATTCCTACACTCCAGGACTTTAACATTTCCTTCTGTTATGAGAGAAGTGAGGGCTAGAGTCAATAAAGGGACCTAGGTGCCTAACTGCCTCTTTGGGTGCCTAAGTAAGTCCAACATTTAGGCACTAGTAACATTCAAAAAACCACCACTCAGCTGACACCTAGTCACCCCAGTGGACTAAATTTCTGCCAGTGAAGTTCCCTAGGCACCTCAGTTGCCACCGGTGGGTATGCACAAAACTAGCTAAGTCCTGACATCACCAAGCAGCTTGGTGCCCTAGCTCACGCCTAAGCCTGGCAGGATTCTCAAGCTAGGTATTACCCAGCCTATCTCAGTAGATGTACTCTGAGCAAACCTCTCTGCACAAGCGACAGCCCAGGGCAGGTGTGGGTACCATTACGTGCAATAGCCCAGTGACTAGAGCTCTCAAGTTTGACTCTCCTGAGGTGGAGCAGGGACTTGAACCCCAGGCTCCCAACCCCTGGTGAGTGCCCTACCCAGCAGACTAGTAGGTATTCTGGGGTAAGTGTCTCCTCTTGAAGTTGCTCCACTTTATATGACTAATTAAATATTTATTGGAGCAGGGCCTTGCACCTGACTCTCCCACATCCAGTGAGTGGCCTAATCCATGGGCTATAAAGTCAGTCTCTCACTGTCCCTCTCTGGCCCAATGAATATTTAAGATCGTTCCTGTTCCATTTTCTTGAATGTTCACTGAATCCTTTCTTTGGGTGTCAAAACAGGTTTATCATATTGTCTCATCCCTGTTTTTCTAAGCACCGTAGAGAGGTCTTAACAGCTAGGACCCAAACCTGCTCCTATCAAAATGAATTACATAAATCCCATTGATTTCAATACAGCAGCATCTGAATTCATTTATGGAGTATACCAAGAACTCAACACCATGTTCAATCCAGTTCAAAACCTCAAAGTCAATGTTATATTCCAAGTAAAAGTTCATTGGGCTTATGGCTTTAAAACATGTCCAGCACAGTCCTGTGTACATGCCTCATGCCCTTTTATTCCACTGAGAATGCTGTTAAAATGACTTGGCAGGCTGAAATGTTTCAGAGAGTAAGTTACTGGTATCCATTAAGATTTTTCAGGAGGTGGCACTTTATAGGTATCTTGTTTAGTCATTTACAGCTGTACAGAGCAGATGCTAAATGCATGTTGCTTGCCATTTATGGTAGTATTTTGCAATTTCTTTGCACAGGTGTGAATGACTACACACAGAGCAAGGTAGAGAAAACTCAGTCCCAAGGAATTTACAGTCTATGCGACACAAGAAGTCCAATTGATTGCAGTGAGACTATTTGTGTGTGCAAAAACTTTTCAAAACATAATGCACTAAATGATTCAGATGCAAAAAAGTATGGAGACAGCACAGCAAAAATGGGTTGTTGTTTTTTTCTAAAGAAAGGCTTTGGAAGAGAGGAAGGTTGCATGGCACAGGAGATGTGGAAACCAGAGAAGAGGGTGTCAAAGATGGCATCGGAGGACAAGAACCAAAGGCAGCAGTGTCTGTGCTAGGAAGGTCCCCCTCCTCTTCCTACTGAAGCAATGGAGACCAGCAGCTTGTTCCCCAAGAGCCCCAGCAACTGGTTCGTATTTTCAGGACTGTCTGTGCAAGAAGTCCCATACCCATTTCTCTTTTGTAAATGGGAACTGTGATTCCTCTCTCTGAGTAATAGAGGGGGCTGGGAAGATCATGGGACCAACAGAGCTCATCAGGGAGAAAGAGAGGGAAGTTCTAAATCCATGCTTATTCAGCCCTTGGCTTTTATTTCTGTTTTTAAGACAAGATATGGTCTGTACAGGAGCTAGTGAAGCCGGTGGGAGTGCCACAGAAATAGTGGCATCTTTAATCCTGCTTACAGTGCCTATAATGGAATTTGTGTCTCTAAAGGAGCAACATTAGGAACACCACTCATTAGACTCAGTCTTTGAAAGCAGATTGATTGGTTGGGTGATGAGCTCACCTCAGGAGATGTGGAGTTTTAGTCCAGTTACTGGTAATATCATTAACTCCTCCTGTACCTTGTCAAATAACAATACACTGGAGTTCCCAGCTGGAAAGCCCAGCAGCCAGACTTGTTCCTAGTGAGTGACATTAATACATTGAGACTAATAGTCTGTCATCATTTGTCAGGATAAATTTGCAGTGAAAAATACTCTTACTGTATATCAACTCCAAGAGAGACCATCTGTGAATTACGCTGGCATAAATTAAAATAATAAGCAATCGGGCATAGCCTAGTGTGAATTGATACAGTGTTTTGTGCAATGAGGATGCTCAGCTATTTTTCAGTGATAAAAATAAATCGCTGAAGTTATACAAGTCCTTTTGTACCAGCTGCCAAGTCAGCTCTGGTGTAAGCAGATTAATTCCCACAGACTTCAGTGGGAGTTTTATCTACGTACACCTGGTCTGAATTGAGTCCTATATTGTGGGTTTATTAACCATTTCAGTGTCATCATCTAAATGCAAGATATTTGTTATGACACAGATCTAGGCTCTGGACATATGTCAGATGCCCTTGCACTTCAGCTACATTTTCTACAACTCACCATATACTACAGTAACACTTGAATGTGTTCAGAGTGTCTGTGCTCACAGATTACAATAGTGCTAAAGAAGGTGGGAGTAGGACCAACTCTTTTGTTCCCTTGTAATTTTGACTTAAATATTAATAATACTTCAGTCACAGCAGCTCATGGCAGTGTGGGAGTCCTCAGACCCTGCCACCAAAGAGACACTTAACCGTTCCCATCAGTGAGCCAACCCCACTGTGTAACAAGATCGATATGGCAGTGAAACTGGTTGCTTTCTCTCTTCACCAAAGTTCTAAGGCACTCCCTCCTAAACATGTTTGCATTTGGTTTAGGGGACAATGTAGCTTGCTTTCTCCCTATGTTAACATCCAGGTAGTATGATAGTTGAACACTATTTAACACACTCCGACCATGATTAATGTAATGGCTGCCCCTAACAAAGCCAGGAAAATACAGAGCTGATCTTTATAAGATAAAAACAAGCAGAGGGAAAAAAGAAACTTATAATGATATGCCTGGCTTTCCACTCCCTTTCAGTCTACAGGGTTGCAAGTGTGTTTTGACTGGAGATGTGAGCACGCTTATAATCACTGGTGACTGCTGTAGCTGCAGATGGTTGGAATCAGTCCATCTATATGCATGTATATCTTGAGTTTCAGATACTGTTTGGAGTCCAAATAAGATTTGAGCAGAGAAAGCTAAAAAAAACCCCAAAAAACCCCACCCCACTGATAATAGTTTTATGGCTGCTTGGTGTATGATGAGTGAATGAAGAAAAGGAATCAGATGACCTAACTGGTGTGGACACTGAATGAGGGGAGAAGATTAAAAGGTCTAATGCATGAGGGATGAATCTAGGAGACAGAAATATACATGATTAATCTGTTCCTGTAAAGATGTTTGATGAAAAATCCTATTACATGTAATGGATATAAAAATCGGTGATGCAAAGTTAAACTGCATTTTTAATATTGTAGTTTATACCTCTAAACAGGTTAGTCAATAGTTAACTGTATTTAAAATTAATAAAGCTTACTGTGATTAATGCCTGTCTCAAACTGTCTCTTACTCATGCAATGATGTATTTTTGGTTATTGTAATATCTACAATATTGGAAACATCATAATTAATTTGTAAATTAATCTATTCAGAATTAATGAGCAGGAAACTTATTTCATGTACCAGATGTGGATTCTTCTAACTGGTGCCTGAAAGACCTGATCAGGGAAGATTTCTTTAGAATCAGACATATCCTGATTTTTTTTAAATTAGATCTTCCACCTAATTAGTTTGTATATTATTAGGATGTTTCAGTTTGTATCTGAGCTGAGACTATAATCAGATAATGAAGTAAGATTCCTTATATCAAAGGCAAAAACATCTTACTTTAGTGCCAAAACCCTGGGACTGCTTAAAATATAATAAAGCATATACAAAACATCAGAGTGAAGAAAAATTAGGGCAGCAAGTCATAAACTAACAAACAACAATTCGCCATCATGAGAACTGTCCAAGAAAAGCCATAGGGGTGTAATGCTAGTTGACAGTGATAAGAGGGATGGGTTATGTCAAGAACAGAGCAGAGTATGTAGGAAAATGCAGCAAGGCAGCCTGAGGGGTAGGGAAACTCATCCACTCTCCAGCAGAGTGCAATAATTATAGACTAAGACTGTGCTTTCGCTCTATTGTGTTATTAGCTGTGTCACCCTTCAGGTGATGCAGAATGCCAGATCATGAAAATATCACACCCCTTCAAGTGATACAACTTCCTCTTATCCCCTTAGTTCAGTCATAATGGTTGGCATTTATGACTGCTTCCAAAATAAGCTTCACCTGAGGTGGAAAGACATCATAGCACACACATAAACCCACAGCATTTTGGTGAGTTAAAAGCAGGCCTGTCTTTCAATCCTCTTATTAAGGAATATCAGAGTGAGATTTTTGGCACCATCTCTGTCATCTCATGTGATCCTGTTGACTTCACTGTGACTGCACAGGATATCAGTTAAAGCAGAATTTGGTCCCTTAAGAACTATGTGTTGCATTCCCAGCGCAGGTAGTTCTCTGAAATGCAGCACAAACATTAAATGGTCTGGATGACTTTTGCTAGGTTGTACCCTCCCAACATGAATTCATTAATACAAATTCAGCAATCACTAGGAACTGGTTCAAGCAGTTCTGGGGCCCGATGTAAAGATATTCACCTGTCTCTCCCCCAACTGTAACACATACTCAAGAGTCAGCATGTATCCTACTCTTACATACCTGCAGCAAATGGTGGTTGTGCCAGCTCAGGTGATTCATTCCCAACAAGGATAGAAGGAATTAATTAGTAAATGAGCCTAAATCTGCCCTCTGTTACAGCTTGTAAATCCAATTGCTTTCAGTTGGAATTGTGTCCCTATAACTGTGGACAGAATTGACCCTAATATGTCCAGAACTGGTACATGTGTTTGTGGAAGAAAATTTTTAGAAAATAGTGTGGAGGGTTCCTTTTAAATAGTGGGGTGGATGGAGGGGAGATGGGACTGCAGTGTGCAATATGCAGAGCCAATGAAGTGTAAATAGGAAAGTTGGGATGATGCTCTGTGATAGGGGCCACGGGGCCAGGCAACTTGATGTCCAGCCCCTTACTTCCTTGACCGGGCAGCAGAGATGCCTGGTTCCTGACATTAGGCCAGGAATCTGGCCTGCACTCACATCTGGGCCTTATCCCTTAAGAGGGCATGGTAGGGAGATCTGGGCCCTCCCTCTCCATTATGTCCCAGCCCAGGGCCATGTGTGAAGCAACACTGGCAGGGTCCTCCCAGCAGAGAATCTAAGTCCACTGCCCTGAGCTACTTCCAGCCTATGTACCTTCAGTTGGGGTGTGGCCCCAATCGTCCAAACAGTCTGTAGTGGCTCATGTGGAGAAGCATCTCCTTATGGACCTGTTGTGGTGTCCTGCTGTGGCCTCAGGTGGGGTGGATGTAAGATTGGAGGGGGCCTCGTCCCTCCATGTCCTGAGAGTGAAATGGCAACGTTCACTCACTGCTGAGTGCCCCCCAGTCTCCTCAACGGTCTCTCTCTCGGGCAGGGACGCAGTGCTGCTGTCTGGTTTGTAACGACCCTCCCATCATGCAGAGAGACAGAGCTGCCTCTGAACTGAGTCAGCCGTGAACTGTGTCAGGTTCTCTCCTTTTCTTCCCCCTCCAGGCCTGGCATTGGCTGCAGGTATAGCAAAGCAAGGCTAGCTGGGCCTATAGGCTCTTTTCAACTTTTTTTTTTTTTTTTTTTTTGTTTGTTGCCGGTGTGAGGTTTCTCTGCTCTATCACACGTTCCTTTTGGTCCAGATATTTTTTTCTAGTATCACAGGTAGAGCTGACTGAAATTTTTCTGACAAATAATTTATACCAAAAAAATGCAATTTTGTGTTGACTGAAACTATTCACAAATTTGGGTAGAATTTGACAATTCGTTTTGGCCAAAAAAAACCCAAAAAAGTCAAAACATTTTGTTCTGACATTTTTTATTTAACTTTTCATTTTGAAATTTAGCTAGATTTATTTTATTTTATTTTAAAAGGGGTATAAAACACCCAAAAATTGAATTAAAAAAATCAATTAGACACAAAACTAATTTTTTTTTTGGTTCAGCCATTGAGCCTAAAAAAATCAATTTTTCACTCAGTCCTAATCACAGAGGTCGAGAGGAAGAAGATCTTCCCTTGTGCTTCACTCCCCATTATGTTCTCCTTCAGCTATTACAGCACTAGAAATAGTCAGATTGGCTGATAAGGGAAAATTACTCACTAAAAATTGTGTATCTCATAGTCTTCTCCCCTTCCATATTACTGGCAACCTCTCTTACAGACTGTGTTATGACTCCATCAGTCAGGAAACTGGATGCAAAATCTGTCACTCTTAGATAGTATGCAAGCCCTAGTCTTCCCACTTCTTCTTGGAAGAAGACTTCCAAAGCAGAAAAAGGTACTTGGAAGAAAGTCTTCTTCAGCTGACACTCCTGAAAGAGAAGAGGGAGGGTTATAGAGTGGGAGAAAACAGGACTATGACAAACGGGATTACCAGTGACCTGGTATGTCCCTCCTCTCCTGTCACACACAGCAACAGCTCTTACAGACAGCAGATGTCGTAAGCAGTTTGATCCTAGATGAGTATTAATTCTAGTGTAGCTTGGAGAACCAACTAGATAAACTATAGCATCTGTGACAAAAGATAGGACCAGTTGGTAGCAGCAGATACAAGTGTAATGAAGTGATCAGTGGTCACCTTGTGTATTTTAGTGGCAGATCATAGCTCATCAAGCCCAAGATAGTGCTGTCCTTCAAAGGGATGTGGCTTTTGACATGAGAAGGACATTTCATAACATGGTCATTCAAGAGGAGGGGGAAAGGCAATTGTAATTTGACTGGTGGCCTGAACTTTAGAACAGTTTTCAAAACAAATAACCATTTTAGATTTCCTGAAACGTTCAGCACAAACACCAGGAAAAGGTGACACTTGAATGTGGGGACCATTTGTGATGTCAAAGCTTTTGACTTCAACGGCTGTAGGCCAAAGCAGGTTAAGTCCATTTAAGTAGTGCAGTTTTTCATAAGTGCTCAAGACAGCAAGTTAAACTGCTAGTAGTTATTGAATTCCAGCTGTGAATTCATTTTTTCTCAGCTATTGTAGCATTTGGGTAAATGTTCTTTTTTTGTCAAACATAGCATAAAGTTGTAATTAGTATGAATTTAGTGTAGTCGGTTTGAAAGTTCTGATATTAAAAAAGACAGACAATTATCACAGTTGAAAGAATATCATTTTGTGAACTGGAATGAGATTTATAGTGGAACAATTTAAATAACAGATGAAATGATAGGTGCTTGCACTTTCTTATTTTGTCATTCTTCAAAATGCACTTTAAGTGTGGCCTTTGGGTTGTGATGAATCCTTACTACAGCGATGTCACCAAAATATGTTCTCATCAGTTGGGATCACATGATTTACCCAACAGATACATCATTTATTGGTTTCGGCTAGTATACAATACACAGCCTTTAAAAGATAAGCTGATTATGCCAAATGTCTATGAAAAGTTTTGTTCAGGAAATATCTGTGTCACAGTACATGTATGCATTTCCCCCTCTCTCGCATTATATGATAAAATCTACTTAGCTAGGACACCATGGTGGATGGCCTTTTATGAGAGTTAAGTAGGGATTTGATATAACAAAAGCAACTGAGACACAGTGTTGAGAGTTTGCCACTGACTTCTATGAAACCAGGACTTACCTACTGTGAGTAGAGCTGATTGAAAAATAGTGTATTCTCTCTGGTCAGCACTGCTGAGCCAGCATGCCAGAAGAAGTCATTGGCACCAGGTACAAAGGCTGATGAGGATTACTTCTCCGCTTGAACCAAGAAGAGACCTTGGAACCAGATGCTGACTCCCAATCGGGTTCCAGCGCTGCTCCTGGGAAGGTGCAACAATGTGTTTGTTTCCTTTTACTCCTCTCTCTGTCTGTCTGTCTCCGCCACTTTTATCTTGTCTAATGCTTAAATTGTAAACTCTTTAGGCCACGGGGCTGTCTATTTATAATATAATGTATGGAGATATACCTATCTCATAGAGCTGGAAGGGATCCCGAAGGGTCATCGAGTCCAGCCCCCTGCCTTCACTAGCAGGACCAATGTTTGCCCCAGATCCCTAAGTGGCCCCCTCAAGGATTGAACTCACAACCATGGGTTTAGCAGGCCAATGCTCAAACCACTGAGCCATCCCTCCCCACTCACCATTTTGTTTTAGTACAGTACTCAGCAGAATGAGGGCTTTCTTCATTACTAGCATGCATAGGCACTGCCACAATACAAATAATAATAATTAACAAACAGGGCTTATGACAAAGTCACAACTGAGCCCTTAAATAGCGGCAGCTTTAACTTGCTTTGGAACTATAGCTATCTTTCTGATTGGCTGCTCATTACTGCAGCGGGACACCCACAAAAGTGTTTCCTTTTAGCCTGTAATAAGGACTCTGTGTTCTTGTTAAGAAAGCGGTGAGGGAATAAGCAATAAATCAAAGGGCCTTCCCGTGATGGAGGAAGGAGGCAACCGCACACGACAAAACACTTCTTACATGAACACTGATAGAAATGTTGCTGCTTTGTTTCCCTTAAAAAATGGTTGTACTATAGATATAGTATATACTATAGATAATGTTTTCACCTCCCTGCTCATAGAGAACCGCTTCTCGGCTCTCTATGAGCAGGGAGGTGAAAACGTTATCTACTATGGTTGTACGTAATTCAGCCTGTGTACTTGCAGTGGGGAAGGGGGTGAGTAAGAAAGACTGAGTGCTTGCTCACCAAGGAAGTCATGGGGTTTTTGTAACTGTGGACATGATCTACAATTTGGTCCCTTCCATACGGCAAAAAAAATTGCCTTCAGCAGTATTCTCTTTCTATTGTACTTATATCGTCCCCACTACCACGTTATCTGAGCACTGACCAATCTTTTAGTGGTTTATCCTGAAAACACCCCTGTCCGGCAGGGAAATATTATCCCCATTTTATAGACAGGGAACTGAGGCCCAGATCCACTTAGGTGCCTAAAACTGAGATTTAAGCACTAAAATCTCATGTTTAGGTGCCACTGACATCCACAAAACTCCCACTGTAGGTGCCTAAATATTTGCAGCAAAAGTTCCCTTGGTACCTACGTTTGTGTGTCTGGGCCTGCACACTGCTGCCTCATGCTAGGCATTTATCTCTCGCCTAAGTCCCAGAGCAATCCACGAACGGGGGGGGGGAGATAGGTGTTCCTCTGCCTATCTCACCTGTGGGGCCCAATCCAGTAAATGTGCTCAGAGGCCCCTGACAGAACCAAGTCCCATTCAAAATCAAGCCAAAGGAGCAGGTGGTATCCCCATTAGAGCTTTTAGTCAGTGGTTAAAGCACTCAACTGCGAGGTGGCAGACCCAAGTTCAATTCTACCCTTTCCGGAGAGTGCTTTAACCACAGGACTATTCTGATATTGGTCTCTCATAATCTTTTCTATTGAAGCTGTTCTGCTTTGAATAAATACTTCAAATAGTCATTGGAGCAGAGGACCTGGACCCTAGGTGTCCCACCTTCCAGATGGGTGCCCTAACCACTGGACTAGAGTCATTCTCACGCTCGCTCTCTCAGGCCCAATGACTACAACAATCAGCATCACAATGCCTAAGACCCTTTGTGGATCCAGCACAGAGAGACCAGCTGACTTGCCCAAGATCACACAGGAAGTCTGGGGTAGAGCAGAGACTTGGACTCAGGTCTCCTATGGCCCAGGCTAGCACCCTAACCATTGGACAATCCTTCCTCAACACCACTGGCCAGTGAGGCCTTTACCAACTCTATGATGTAATTTCTGGCAGGAATTATTTAGCAGAATCTGGAGCAGGGTGACCTGCACCCAAAACAGAGAAAACACCAAGTCCTCTTCAGTTGTGTGATTGAATGTTAATAAAGGATTCCCATGAACCCCCCAAAACTCCCATTCTCCCACGTTGGACATCATGGCTAATATTAGGCCATCAATATGGTTATACCCTTCTCAATAATTCTCAGCAAATCTGCACGTTTAAGTGCTTGCCTTATTGTGCGCATGAGTTCATCCACATGTTAGTCAAATACCTTTGGCAAAGCATTTCTAAGGTAATATGGCACTTTTCAAGTTAATAAAGTCTTGTCTCTGTCAGCCTTATAACACCAACCAAAGCACATTAGCATCAACTAGGTACATGTTGTGTAACTGTTGCTTAAAGAATAAAACATTTCATCAGTTTCCTAGGTGCTGATTGCTTTGTGACACACCGCACCACTCTAGGAAACATCAGTCACATCCCTTCACCTCATCTGACACACCACCCTGCCAGGAAGATGCATGAAAGCTGATTTTATAAAGCAGCGCACAAGCGACCAGGGAGCTTTTGCGAACAGGAGCTGCTAACAGGGAGTTTCGCAAGCAAGTTTGGAAGGGGAGTGGGAAGGGAGCGAGGGTCCCTTGCTGGTTTTATCTGTTTCCCTTTATCCCCTTAAAACGTATAAACCAAACTGAAGTGTGACTTGGGAGGGCTTTGTTCCAGGTGGGCCTTGAGTGGGCCTGACTGTTATAAAAAGGCAGTCAGCAGCGAACCGAGGAGGCTAACAGAGGGAGTTTGCCTGGGAGTTCGCAGAGAGCCCACTGAGGCTTACATCTCGTGGGCTTTTGTGAGTTGCTGCAACAGCTGAGGAAGCTCTTAGAAGGAAGGTGATATGGAAGGTGAGCGTTCAGTTGTTGTAACCTGCACAGGTTGTGCCATGTTTGTATTTCTTCCACAGGACAGAAGCGACTTTTTCTGTACAAAGTGCAAGCTGATCTCCATATTGGAAGAGAAGGTTCGAGGTCTGGAGAAACAAGTATCGACCCTGCGTTGCATACGAGAAAATGAAGATTTCCTGGACAGACGTCAGGATATGCTTCTACGGGCACAACGTTCTGAAGAATCGGAGCAGGTTGCACAGAGGGGACTGAGGGACAGTGAAGAAAATTGGCAGCATGTGACCTCCAGAAGAAGGAAGAGGAGCGTCCATGTACCAGCAATGGAGATACAGGTGAGCAACCGTTTTCATGTTCTCTCCACAGGTACTAATGCGGAGAGTGGAGTAGATGATACATCTGAGGGAAGGGAGCAGAAGGAGACTCCACCGATTGGAAGGCATGAGATGCACTGTCCTAGGGATGGGGGTTCCACGACCACCGCTCCCAAGAGAAGGAGGAGGGTGGTGGTGGTCGGGGACTCCCTCCTCAGGGGGACTGAGTCATCTATCTGCCGCCCCGACCGAGAAAACCGAGAGGTCTGCTGCTTGCCAGGAGCTAGGATTCACGATGTGACGGAGAGACTGCCGAGACTCATCAAGCCCTCGGATCGCTACCCCTTCCTGCTTCTCCACGTGGGCACCAATGATACTGCCAAGAATGACCTTGAGCGGATCACTGCAGACTACGTGGCTCTGGGAAGAAGGATAAAGGAGTTTGAGGCGCAAGTGGTGTTCTCGTCCATCCTCCCTGTGCAGGGAAAAGGCCTGGGTAGAGACCGTCGAATTGTGGAAGTCAACGAATGGCTACGCAGGTGGTGTCGGAGAGAAGGCTTTGGATTCTTCGACCATGGGATGGTGTTCCAAGAAGGAGGAGTGCTAGGCAGAGACGGGCTCCACCTAACGAAGAGAGGGAAGAACATCTTCGCAAGCAGGCTGGCTAACCTAGTGAGGAGGGCTTTAAACTAGGTTCACCGGGGGAAGGAGACCAAAGCCCTGAGGTAAGTGGGGAAATGGGATACCGGGAGGAAGCACGAGCAGGAGAGTGCAAGAGGGGAGGACTCCTGTCTCAGACTGAGAAAGCGGGACAATCAGCGAGTTATCTTAAGTGCCTATACACAAATGCAAGAAGCCTGGGAAACAAGCAGGGAGAACTGGAAGTCCTGGCACAGTCAAGGAACTATGATGTCATTGGAATAACAGAGACTTGGTGGGATAACTCACATGACTGGAGTACTGTCATGGATGGATATAAACTGTTCAGGAAGGACAGGCAGGGCAGAAAAGGTGGGGGAGTTGCATTGTATGTAAGAGAGGAGTATGACTGCTCAGAGCTCCGGTATGAAACTGCAGAAAAACCTGAGAGTCACTGGATTAGGTTTAGTAGTGTGAACAACAAGGGTGATGTCATGGTGGGAGTCTGCTATAGACCACCAGACCAGGGGGATGAGGTGGACGAGGCTTTCTTCCGGCAACTAGCAGAAGTTACTAGATCGCAGGCCCTGGTTCTCATGGGAGACTTCAATCACCCTGATATCTGCTGGGAGAGCAATACAGCGGTGCACAGACAATCCAGGAAGTTTTTGGAAAGTGTAGGGGACAATTTCCTGGTGCAAGTGCTGGAGGAACCAACTAGGGGCAGAGCTCTTCTAGACCTGCTGCTCACAAACCGAGAAGAATTAGTAGGGGAAGCAAAAGTGGATGGGAACCTGGGAGGCAGTGACCATGAGATGGTAGAGTTCAGGATCCTGACACAAGGAAGAAAGGAAAGCAGCAGAATACGGACCCTGGACTTCAGAAAAGCAGACTTTGACTCCCTCAGGGAACTGATGGGCAGGATCCCCTGGGAGAATAACATGAGGGGGAAAGGAGTCCAGGAGAGCTGGCTGTATTTTAAAGAATCCTTATTGAGGTTGCAGGAAAAAACCATCCCGATGTGTAGAAAGAATAGTAAATATGGCAGGCGACCAGCTTGGCTAAACAGTGAAATCCTTGCTGATCTTAAACGCAAAAAAGAAGCTTACAAGAAGTGGAAGATTGGACAAATGACCAGGGAGGAGTATAAAAATATTGCTCAGGCATGCAGGAGTGAAATCAGGAAGGCCAAATCACACTTGGAGTTGCAGCTAGCAAGAGATGTTAAGAGTAACAAGAAGGGTTTCTTCAGGTATGTTAGCAACAAGAAGAAAGTCAAGGAAAGTGTGGGCCCCTTACTGAATGAGGGAGGCAACCTAGTGACCGAGGATGTGGAAAAAGCTAATGTACTCAATGCTTTTTTTGCCTCTGTCTTCACGAACAAGGTCAGCTCCCAGACTGCTGCACTGGGCAGCACAGTATGGGGAGAAGGTGACCAGCCCTCTGTGGAGAAAGAAGTGGTTCGGGACTATTTAGAAAAACTGGACGAGCACAAGTCCATGGGGCCGGATGCGCTGCATCCGAGGGTGCTAAAGGAGTTGGCGGATGTGATTGCAGAGCCATTGGCCATTATCTTTGAAAACTCATGGCGATCGGGGGAGGTCCCGGATGACTGGAAAAAGGCTAATGTAGTGCCCATCTTTAAAAAAGGGAAGAAGGAGGATCCGGGGAACTACAGGCCAGTCAGCCTCACCTCAGTCCCTGGAAAAATCATGGAGCAGGTCCTCAAGGAATCAATTCTGAAGCACTTAGAGGAGAGGAAAGTGATCAGGAACAGTCAGCATGGATTCACCAAGGGCAAGTCATGCCTGACTAACCTAATTGCCTTCTATGAGGAGATAACTGGGTCTGTGGATGAGGGGAAAGCAGTGGATGTGTTATTCCTTGACTTTAGCAAAGCTTTTGATACGGTCTCCCACAGTATTCTTGCCGGCAAGTTAAAGAAGTATGGGCTGGATGAATGGACTATAAGGTGGATAGAAAGCTGGCTAGATCGTCGGGCTCAACGGGTAGTGATCAACGGCTCCATGTCTAGTTGGCAGCCGGTTTCAAGTGGAGTGCCCCAAGGGTCGGTCCTGGGGCCGGTTTTGTTCAATATCTTCATTAATGATCTGGAGGATGGCGTGGACTGCACTCTCAGCAAATTTGCAGATGACACTAAACTGGGAGGAGTGGTAGATACGCTGGAGGGTAGGGATAGGATACAGAGGGACCTAGACAAATTAGAGGATTGGGCCAAAAGAAACCTGATGAGGTTCAACAAGGACAAGTGCAGAGTCCTGCACTTAGGACGGAAGAATCCCATGCACTGTTACAGACTAGGGACCGAGTGGCTAGGCAGCAGTTCTGCAGAAAAGGACCTAGGGGTTACGGTGGACGAGAAGCTGGATATGAGTCAACAGTGTGCCCTTGTTGCCAAGAAGGCTAACGGCATTTTGGGCTGTATAAGTAGGGGCATTGCCAGCAGATCGAGGGACGTGATCGTTCCCCTCTATTCGACATTGGTGAGGCCTCACCTGGAGTACTGTGTCCAGTTTTGGGCCCCACACTACAAGAAGGATGTGGAAAAATTGGAAAGAGTCCAGCGGAGGGCAACAAAAATGATTAGGGGGCTGGAGCACATGAGTTATGAGGAGAGGCTGAGGGAACTGGGATTGTTTAGTCTGCAGAAGAGAAGAATGAGGGGGGATTTGATAGCTGCTTTCAACTACCTGAAAGGGGGTTCCAAAGAGGATGGATCTAGACTGTTCACAGTGGTACCAGATGACAGAACAAGGAGTAATGGTCTCAAGTTGCAGTGGGGGAGGTTTAGATTGGATATTAGGAAAAACTTTTTCACTAGGAGGGTGGTGAAGCACTGGAATGGGTTACCTAGGGAGGTGGTGGAATCTCCTTCCTTAGAGGTTTTTAAGGTCAGGCTTGACAAAGCCCTGGCTGTGATGATTTAGTTGGGATTAGGTCCTGCTTTGAGCAGGGGGTTGGACTAGATGACCTCCTGAGGTCCCTTCCAACCCTGATATTCTATGATTCTATGATTCTATGATTTTAGAGCTGAAGTGTGCTACCCTTGAAACATGGAAAAAACAGCGTGTTCCTGAAATTTCAAGCAGAGAAATTACCTGAGAACAGATATAGGTTGAGCCTTCAGTGTCAAAATCTTCACAGTGTTAAGAATCGGGCATGGCTATTTGTTGAGCTTTTAGTTTTTGTGAGGATTTGTGTTTGGAGGATCTTCTCATATTTAAAATTTTTAAAAGAAAGAGAGAGTGCTTTCCATGTGCTTTCTGTTCTTAAGGGTCTGTACCATGGCCTATTGAAAGGTTACTATTGACTTCAATGGGCTTTGGATAAAGCCCAAAGAGAGGGGTTGTAGTCCTGTAGTTATGAGGTTTGCTTACTGGTAACTATTTCCCTCTTAAGATAGTGTATCTATCACAAGACACCCCCTCTCCCTGATTGTTCCTCTCCAGAGTGATGAGGGTGCTGTAATCTTTTTTATTTATTTTACTAATTTTTATTGAGTATGCCTTTTGCCAAGAGGAAGTTGAACGTAGGGATGTTCTATGGGGACATTTAACAACATTCTACCAGTATGAAACCAGGTAAGAATTTCATAGCCAGAAATTCTGAACTATTACTTCAATAGCAAGCATTGCGTGCCTTCCCTGAAAATTACCAACAGTGCTCACTAGTGTCAATCAAGGCCTAGATAATGGTAAAGCACACACAAATCTGTAACAAAAATAAAGGTTAGTAAAGCTTCAATATTCAGGGACTGATTATCTGTTTCGATGTAGTATAGAATACAAGACATACAGTAACTATTATTTTAGCAGGGAAAAATATTTTCTCTAGATAATCTGTGTAAGACTTTTCACTGACTGGTTTTGTATAATTCCAAAATCCCAACCTTTTCATTATTGTGAAAATTCAGGAGACTAAACATTATTTGCAATGAAGCACAACAAAAACTAATGAAAAGAAACTGAAGCACTCTGAGCTGGTTTTTAAAGATGCGCCACATGATTCAGCTTTATTATGAAATTCAAAATTCTAAAGTTTACAGAAAACAGTCAATGCCAAGAGCTTTAAGTATTGGAAATGAACGTTTCAATGCCTTTCATTATAATATCATTTTGGCTCCATCCAACCTTAACTATTACTTCATGTAAGAAATAGTGAGTAGGAGCAGATGAACTCTGAATCAAATCTTGGGCCACAGCCTCCTTTCACTTGCACTGGTGTTAAGCAGGAGTAACTCCATTGAAGCCAACGGAGCCACATCAGTGTAGAACTTATATGAGAGGAGAATGAAGCAGGTTTTGCTATAGCTACAGTGGAAATTGTCTGACTCATTGTTCTCAGTAGATAGCACTCTACCAGTGCTAATGTAGACAGAATACAGGACATTTTTCCACCTTGTCATCTAACCCTTGTCAGTGTAGACAAAGCCTAGGTTTCATACAGATATCCTTAGTAAAGATGGAGTAAGGGGTAGATCTATATACTTTCCATCATTTCAAAGGAAAAAAAAAACCAGCAGAAGGTAGTTAATTCCCATAAGACCTGTAGCATTCCAGTGTCTAATACTCTTCCTTTCACAGATTTTACTTAGGTGTAACTCCATTGATGTTAGTGGAGTTCCTCTTGATTTATACTAGGGTAAGGGATAGGAGAATCAGGCCCCAGGGAAGAATCCCAGGGACCAAATAAACTGCAATCAAACATGTATGAAGTAACCGTGGAGTAAGCAAAGGTTGGTGTCTGGGGAATTTTGAATGTGTGAATGCAGACCAAGAGATTTTACATGCGGAAAACTGGCATTCAGTGTAGAGAGCTTGAAGGATGGTTTCTAGTTATTTTCTTACATCTGTGAGTGAATTAATGCTTGTGGATGATTAATAGCCAGCTCTGCCAATGCACCCCATTCCTGACCTTCTATACACATGCTATTCCACTCCTCACTCTCTGTTGAGCAGAGACAGCTAATTATGCCAAATTACTTGCTGGTTTCATGAGGAGAATTGAGAACACGAGAGGGAACACAACAGTTATATTTATTTGAGACATTGACATAATTTGA
Organism: Platysternon megacephalum; assembly: GCA_003942145.1. Taxonomy (NCBI): domain Eukaryota; kingdom Metazoa; phylum Chordata; order Testudines; family Platysternidae; genus Platysternon; species Platysternon megacephalum. Next base: position 4,387,910 of record QXTE01000043.1, read on the forward strand.
ATGAAGGCTATCCAATAAAATATATTACTTAACAAGCAAAGTTTTACAAAATACAGGCTCACTGACAGTGTCTACATAGAGCAGAAAATGATATACAAGGATTCTCAATCCAAATACAAAATAGAATCAAACATAGTACTTTAGTCCCTCTTCACTTCATTCATTTTCTTGTACTTCACTGCAAAATACTTTTTTTGCATCCTGAAATTGTTTTGCAATAGTTTTGCATCCTGAAATTGAACCAAGGTAGAGTAAAAAGCTGTTTGCAGATTTGCAGTATGTTCTCAAATGGTCCTGTAGTGCATCCCTGCTGCCCAGTGCCCTTTTAGCAAAAGGCAAACTCTATACTAGCCTAAACCCTCATCTCTATGGAATTGGGAAGGAGGAAATTTGTTGTGATGTTTACTTTATTTTCTGAGGGCAAAGTTACTAGAAACTAAATATGTATCCCAATCCATGGAACATATCCTCTCAAAGAATAGAAAGCTAGGGATGTCTATCTCTCTTACTGAAAATATAATAAGACCCTTCAAATATGAATTCCCAGTAAAAATTAAAAGCCAAAAAAGCAGCCACACTTTGTTTTTAAGCCTGCAAAGATTTAGACACTGAAGGCTAATCTGTTCTGAGGTAATTTCTCTGCTTGAAACTTCAGGGAAACCGTGCTTTTTCCATGTTTCCAGGGTAGCACAAACTGTAAAATCAGCTTTGATGCATCTCCCTGGCGGGGTGGCATGTCAGATGTGGTGGAGGGATGTGACTGATGTTGCCTAGAGTTGTACGGTGTGTCACAAAGCAATCAGCACCTAAGAAACTGATAAAACATATTTTATTCTTTAAGCAACAGTTATACAACATGTGCCTGCTTGATGCTAGCACGCTTCAGGATTTTGTTACTAGGCTGACAGAGAAGAGACGATCAACTTGAGAAGTGCCATGTTACCTTAGAAATGTTTTGCCAAGAGTGTCTGACTAACATGAGGATGAATTCATGCACACAATAAGGCAAGCACTTAAACTTGCCTATTGGCTGACAATCATTGAGAAGGGCATACCATCACAGACAATGGAAATAATGATGATATAACAATGTGTTCGAGAAGAATCTTGGAGGCTATCAATAGGTGACTGTTCAAATTCCTTCTCCAACTTAAGAAGTTGGTTTAACGTTTCTGCTTTGGATGTAGCTCACCCCTATATATGAATTCTGCTAAAATCAACTCTGACAGAAATTATATCGTAGGATGTTAAAAAGAGCTTTGAAGGGTAAATTTGTGCCTTTTAGAATGGACTGGTTTACCCTAAATGTCCAGTATTTACAAAAAAGGCTTCCAAATTCCACACATCCACAGCATTACAAAATGCATAGCCTGACCAACATGCTATGCTATTTGTGAAAATGGTGTGTATGTGTATCTCTTCTAGCAATGTTTATGCTTTGTTCATAAACTACAGATAACTTAGGTATTTTTATCAAGTAGTGCTACCGCCCACCTTGGATATGAGTGTGTTTTGGTTTAACTGGGAAAAGAAAGGAAAAATTCCTCTTTCCCTGCCTCCCCACCACCATTTCTGCAAGCAAATGCAACCCTGATAAGCCATTGTCCTGTGTAGTGGATTGTGTAAAAGCCACAGTCTAGCACCAAAGTTGCAAAATGAAGCACTAGGAAGACTGAAACACCAAATTAAGGTTGGCAGTGTGACTTTGTATATTTGCATTATGATACAGTTTTAATTAGGATACTCTTTTTTTCTACAGGACTCCTCCCCCTTTGCTCAGATTACACAGTAAATGAGTCAGGAGTTTGGGAGGACCCCTGCTTCATTCTCATTGATGATATGCGGTAACCATGAGGATTCAAAATCTACTGAAATTGAATAGCTTCCTCCCTCAACGCACGCTGTTTAATCTGTACATTGTGTGAAGCAGAGGTCCTGAATTTAAAATAGTACGATCAGGTAGTTAAAAAGGGGGCATAAATAAAACTATGTGGGAAACCTTAACTTTGAGCATTTGCTGACTTTTGAATGCGTCCCTTTCCATCTTTAACATTCTTTGAAGAGCTTTCCATTTGGAAGATAGTTATCTACAGCCTATTAAATACTATTTGAATTCATTTCCTCTTATTATTATCTGAGTAGTTCAGTAGCTCAAACACTCATTTCATGTGGGTTACGAAATTAATTCTTTGTGTTGGTCTTCAGGGCTGAGTGTGTGAGGGAAATTCCCAAACCCGAGTCATTCTTTTTAGGTGACAAATCTTACAACTGTACCAGATTGAGAGGTCGTTAGAGGAGGTTTTAGAAAAAAATGATAAACTAAACAGTAATAAGTCACCAGGACCAGAAAGTATGGACCCAAGAGTTCTGAAGGAACTCAGATGTGAAATTGCAGAACTACTAACTGTGGTATGTAACCTGTCATTTAAATCAGCTTTTGTAGCAAATGACTGGAGGATAGCTAATGTGACACCAATTTTTTAAAAAGGCTCAAGAGGTGATCCCGGCAATTACAGGCCACTAAGCCTAACTTCAGTACCGGGCAAACTGGTTGAAACTATAGTAAAGAACAGAATTATTCAGACACATAGATGAACATGATTTGTGGGGGAAGAGTCAACATGGCTTTTGTAAAGGGAAATCATGCCTCACCAATCTACTAGAATTCTTTGAGGGGGTCAACAAGCATGTGGACAAGGGGTATCCAGTGGATATAGTATGCTTAGATTTTCAGAAAGCCTTTGACTAGGTCCCTCACCAAAGGCTCTTAAGCAAAGTAAGCTGTCATGGGAGAAGAGGGAAGGTCCTCTCCTGGATCAGTAACTGGTTAAAAGATAGGAAACAAAGGGTAGGAATAAAAGGTCAGTTTTCAGAATGGAGAGTGGTGTTCCCCCGGGGTCTCTAGTGGGACCAGTACTGTTCAACAAACAAACAACAAAAGCAGAGACAGCAGAAAGTAGGTGAAGACAGGGACAAAGCCACACATCACTTCGAGGTTAAGGGGCTGTAGAGAGGGGGGTACCTCAGGTAGATATTTTGGGTGAGCACTTCTGGAAGACGAAGCTAGACAATTTCAGACTAGAAATAAGATAGTGAAGGTAATTAACCATTGGAACAACTTATCTAGGGAAATGGCGGATTCTCCATCACTTGACGTCCGAGTGTCTTTTCTAAAATATATGCTCTAGCTCAACCAGAAGTCAAGATAATTCTTGATGCAGGAATTATTGTGGGTATGCTATGGGCTGTGTTATGCAGGAGATCAGATTAAAAGAGCACAATGGTCCCTTTCTGGGTTTAAAGATCTGTGCATCTAATCTAATACAGTGAATAACTTTACTAAGTGTTCACAAAGCTTATGTTGCAAACTACTAAAGTATTACCTAAAGCATGGCAGAAAAGGCTCATTTCCTTCTGACAGCCTAATGCTGTGTCTGTCATATCTGTCAGCTCAGAATTCTAGTCCATTATGTGTATGAAGTACCAGCCACTTGATTTTTAAAAACATACCCTTGCTTGCCTTGTCAGTTTATGCTAAACTATTTCTTCCATTTCCCATGCGTATTTAAAATTTCCTTTGTCAGCCACCCTCTTAAGTTTTAACTCACATCCCCCTTTGGCCAAGTACTACTGATCTCAGTCTGTGTGCAAACTCAGCACAATCACAAGTACTGTTTTTGTTCTGTCAGAAAATAGTTCTCAGAACTTGTCCCAAGATAACAGTGAATAATTTCAAATGATCTTCAATAAGGTAGGGCCAATTTTATTCAAGTTAGAAAACACAGATAATTAAATGTAACAAGAGTTAAGCAGAATACATCATACCTATTCTAAGACTCTAAAAAACTTGGCTTAATTAGATACTTTTTACAATTGCATTGTCCGATATAAAGAAAAATACACTCAATGGCATTTCTGGTTTAGGGTAACGCCTTCTGTGTAAGTGAAGCTCTCCTATTGGCTTACGCCCATTTATTTACAGATACATAGGCTTTTGATATTTAGGGGAGCCAAGGCCCATTTAACATTTTAGACATGATCAATGATATTTATTTATTATAATATCTTAGAATACACCTATGCTGTGTTCTTTTCCATACAGTTTGCCATTGTATCCAGTATTTAATGAGGCTCACATTAGCTGACAGATTTTCAGTTTCCCTCCACCTAACTTCCAGTAGTCCAAAGAAACCCTTTGAACATGGATGCTGTTTGGTAGACATACTGTTTTGCATACTACTTCAGGTAACAGCCAGCAGAAGGCATCCACCCTGCTGGTGGGGCTACCTAGGCCACTGTGGTCATCCTTTCTGTCAATTGCTCTTTTCCTTGGGAAGTATATTGGTTCCTTTTCCTAAAGGGCAACTTATCATATTTCCCTGAGACACAGATTTAGCAACATATTTCATATGCTCTAGAATTAAAGGTATTAATGTATACCTATATTGAATGGTAAAAAAAAACTATAAAAACAACGAGGAGTCCGGTGGCACCTTAAAGACCAACAGATTTATTTAGGCATAAGCTTTCGTGGGTAAAAAACCCACTTTTTCAGATGCATGGAGTGAAAATTGCAGATACAGGCATAAATATATATTGGCACATGAAGAGAAGGGAGTTACCTTACAAGTGGAGAACCAGTGTTGAAGGCCAATTCAGTCAGGGTGCATGTGGTCCACTCCCAATAATTGATGAGGAGGTGTCAATACCAAGAGAGGGAAAATTGCTTTTGTAGTGAGCCAGCCACTCCCAGTCCCTATTCAAGCCCAAATTAATGGTGTTAAGTTTGCAAATGAATTGTAGCTCTGCAGTTTCTCTTTGAAGTCTGTTTTTGAAGTTTTTTTGTTGAAGTATGGCTACTTTTAAATCTGTTATTGAATGTCCAGGGAGATTGAACTGTTCTCCTACTGGCTTTTGTATGTTACCATTCCTGATGTCTGATTTGTTTCCATTTATCCTTTTTTGTAGAGACTGTCCAGTTTGGCCAATGTACATGGCAGAGGGGCATTGCTGGCACATGATGGCATATATCACATTAGTAGATGTGCAGGTGAATGAGCCCCTGATGGTGTGGCTGGTGTGGTTGGGTCCTATGATGGTGTCACTAGAGTAGATATGGGGACAGAGTAGGCAACGGGGTTTGTTATAGGGATTGGTTCCTGGGTTAGTGTTTCTGTGGTGTGGTGTGTAGTTGCTGGTGAGTATTTGCTTCAGGTTGGGGAGCTGTCTGTAAGAGAGGACTGGCCTGTCTCCCAAGGTCTGAGAGTGAGGGATCGTTTTCCAGGATAGGTTGTAGATCGTTGATAATGTGCTGGAGAGGTTTTAGCTGGGGGCTGTACGTGATGGCCAGTGGTGTTCTGTTATTTTCCTTGTTGGGCCTGTCCTGTAGTAGGTACCTTCTGGGCACCCGTCTCGCTCTGTCAATCTGTTTCCTCACTTCCCCAGGTGGGTATTGTAGTTTTAAGAATGCTTGATAGAGATCTTGTAGGTGTTTGTTTCTGTCTGAGGGATTGGAGCAAATGCGGTTGTATCTTAGGGCTTGGCTGTAGCTCCCTGAAAGCATGCATGCTAATACATTTCTCATATTGCCCATAGCAACAACAGTTTAGGGTTGGTCAATTCATGACCTGCATATATATATATATATTTGTTTATGTTTATTTATATATCTATATATATCTATAAATAACTAATGTCCTTGTTAAGATATGAAAACAAGATAATCTTCAAGTGTATATATATATATATAACCTGTGAAGCCTCTTTGGAAACACTTGAAGATTATCTTGTTTTCATATCTTAACAGGGACATTAGTTATTAATCCAAGCGTGTATCATCTTGCATAACATTCCATGCAACAGCACTTACCTAGTCAACCTTAGCTGGCCCTGGAACATTCAGTTTCTTAGAATACCAGCTGTTCTGCTTGAAACCTTCCACAACTTTATGAAGCATTAATATGAAGTGTTGCATTTCCATTCCTCTTCTGGCTGCAGAGTGCATTCCCTCCATGGTAGCACACTGTCATGGTCATTTTGTTTGAATTGTTATTATGTATTATTAGTGTTCTCATTCAACACACTGATGGTGACATGCCTCGGTCATTTTCTGAGAACTTAGTATTGCCACACAGCAAGGTCATTTTTCGTGAGAGTGCACTATTCTCACAACTTTCTGGGAGTGCTCTTTCACAAAGCCTTACTTCCCTTTTGAAGAAATCCATCTGCAGTGACCTTGCAGACCCAGCTCTCACATTCAGTGTGAAAGGGCTTAAACTGGGGGAGGTAGTATAACTAGGAGTAAGGGGATGAGATTAAGGAAAGAGAAAGAGGCTGAATATTAGAGAAAGTTTCCGAATGCTGAGCTCTATTAAACTGCACAATAGTCTCCAAAGGCAAGTAATAAAAGCCCCATAGCTTGACACATTTTAAATTAGTCAGGGCAGAGCACTAAAAAAAAGTATAGGAGCACTTGTACTGGCAGGGGGTGGAGACGATTATCTAATAGATCTTTTCCACCTTGAAGTATCGTAGTTTCACGTTGCAAGAGCTTTTCTAAAGATCCGGCAGAAACCTTTGCTGCTGTGCAAAGAGCAAATGCTGAGCTTTCATCCCACCCTCCATTTGGAGAAGATTATTTGGAAATGGCGTTGACTCCAGGCATTTATGGAGTTTGAGCTCTTCTGCCATAATTCCCTGGTCTCCCAGAAGAATGGTTTTCAAACTTTTTTTCTGGCGACCCAGTTGAAGAAAATTTTTGATGCCCGCGACCCAATGGAGCTGGGGATGAGGGGTTTGGGGCGTGGAAGGGGCTCAAGGCTGGGGCAGAGGGTTGAGGTGCGGGGGTGAGGGCTGCGGGGTGGGGCCGGGAATGAGGGGTTCAGGGTGTGGGAGGGGGCGCTGGGCTGGGGCAGGGGGGTGGGGGGGCGGGGGGGGCTGGGGGTGGGGGCGGGGGGGGGGCGGGGGAGGGGGGGTTTGGGGGGGTGGAGGGGGCCAAGCGGGGGGGAGGGGGGGTTTGGGGGAGGGAGGGGGTGGGGGGGGGGTGTTGGGGGGAGGGAGGGGGTGGGGGGGGGGTGTTGGGGGGGGGGAGGGGGCTCTGGGCTGGGGCAGGGGGTTGGGGTGCAGGAGGGAGTCAGGGCTCTGGGATGGGGGTGCAGGCTCTGGGGTGGGGCTGGGGATGAGGTGTTTGGGTGCAGGAAGGGGCTTGGGGGGCTCAGGGTTGGGGCAGGGGATTGGGACACAGGGTTGTGGCGCAGGCTTACCTCAGGTGGCTCCCAGTCAGCGGCGCAGCGGGGGTGCAGAGGCAGGCTTCCTGGCTGTCCTGGCACCGCGGACCACACTGCACCCCAGAAGTGGCCAGCAGCAGGTCCGGCTCCTAGGTGGAGGCGCGCAAGTGGCTCCGTGCGGCTCTCGGCCGCAGGCACTGCCCCCCAGCTCCCATTGGCCAGTGCTTGGGGCAGGGGCAGCGCACAGAGCCCTGTGGCACCTCACCCAGGAGCGGGACCTGCTGCTGGCCACTTCCAGAGCGCAGCGCGGTGTTGGAACAGGTAGGCACTAGCCTGCCTTAGCCGGGCAGCACTGCCAATGGGACTTTTAACGGCCCAGTCGGCGGTGCTGACCAGAGCCACCGCGATCCAGTTTCTTATATTCCACGACCCAATACTGGGTCGCGACCTGTAGTTTGAAAACCATTGTCCCAGATGACCTTTTAAAATATCTGTTCAGGGAGCCCTGTGGGAAACTGAGACACCACGAGGCCAGTACATCTGAAATGGTTTAATACCATGTAAATGTAGACATGGGTAAAACTGCCTAAACAATATGATTTCTAATCCTTCTACCCTACCAATTCAGTCTTCTAGTGTAGACACAGTCTTAGAGGCTCTTAGTACACAAAATCCCAGTGAGAGTGACATTTACATTAGAAAAGTGAAATATCTTTCTCAAAGCATCCAAGATTGATTGGCTATTTCAAGCTCTGAATATATCTACTTGATATGATCTGGGCTGGTCCCATGAGTGCTCTCTCCATCCATCACTCAGATCTGAAGGCCTGACAGGAAACATTACAGCTTTGCTCCACTCCGACCCACCTTTATGAAATCACTTGCACAACTGCCCTCCCACCCACCCCGGTGGAGTACCAGTACTGCCACCAATAACATCAACATGAAGGTGGATGGGGTGCAGTGGGATAGTAGGCTGATCAGATGGACTGACTAAAGTTGGGATGAGTATCCCAGCAACATGTCCCAAGGCAGCTCAGTTTTTTCTCACATCTGTGCTCGGCTTCAGTCATCAAGGAGACATGCCCATCCTAGTTCTGATTGAGCTAGCATGCTAAAAGTAGAAGTGTGGCTGGAGGATCTAGCCACCCCAACTACAAGCCTAGCATCTCAGATGGGTACGTACTTGGAGCGTCCAGTCCCTCCAGCAGCTCGCGCCACTGCAATTACACAGTTTTAGCATGCTAGCTTGATCAGAGTTGGGACAGGTATGTCTCCTCCAGCTGGGAATCACACCCTCAGATCGACATGTAAACTAACCCTGTGGGTTTGAGAGGTGGGTGTTATCCTTTTCACATGTAGGGAAATTGAGGTGTACAGAATCAGAACTAAGGCAAAGTGACTTGTCCAAAGTCACACAATCAATGGACCGTTTCTCAAGTAAGTTGCTACTCAATGTGAGTGAGTATCAGGCCCCCAGTGTGATCCAGTGGTGAACCCAGATCTCTGATTCAGTCTAAAGCTGCAACTACTAGACAACTCTGCCACCCCATGTTCATGGATAGAAATGAAAGGTGAAGGATAAAAATATGTATAGAATTACTGAGACAATAAAAATGCATTTTATCAAGCTACAATAATGGGGCAATAAGCAATTACTGTCAAAGAATATGTGAAACGCTACGAGGTGTAAAAGATGTAACATAGAACTTTGAGGAAAACACGTTTACCTGCATAAATGGTGGAAAATGTCATGTAGTGGTACAGTGTGTGTAAGTCTTAATAGGAAACAACCTTATCACAAAGTGGGTCTGGAGTGTGAGATGGTCTGCCTCCTTCCTGACAACTCAAAAAGCAGGCTAATGGTACAGAGAATCCTAGAAAGCCTTTCTGGGTTTAGAAATGAATTAACCTTACTACTGATCATCCAAAAATCTGTTATCATGAATGACCTAAATGTTAACTGCTGGTCAGCTGAAATAGCATCTGAGAGCTAAACTGGACTGACCTTAAGCCAGAAAGTCTATATCAGAGATACTAACTACAAGTGATTTCTTAACAGATCTAGTCCAACTACGGAAGCAGCATTGTGGCTCTTTTGTCAGAGCATTTATATAATTACTAGAGCATGGGGCCAATTCACGTTCAATCTGGGAAACCATGAGTTTTAAGGTCATGGACTTTCTGGAGACTAGCTGGCAGCTATCAAATGACATGCTGCATTTTTCTTAAGGTGGAAAAGGTAAAAATCTGTGTGAATAGGAAAATATGAGTAGGTTCTTAGAGCTAGGAGTCCAGTGATGAAGAGCTTATCTCTGCTACTGATCTTGGGCTTTGCTTACCTCTGGAAATCTTACTCAGTGTTCTGGAAGTTGCCTTCAAATATATTGACAGATACACCGGCTGTGGTGCAAACATAGTTCTGTTGGGTTGGGGCTGGGGAAGGGACACCTGTCCCCCTGGCCACGGCAGGTTCGGGGCTGGGGGAGGGGCGCCTGTCCTCCAGCCGTGGCAGGTCTGGGGTTGGGGAGGTGTGCCGCAGCAGGTATTAGACTGGCAGAGTTGATATATTTGTTCATTTATGAGACATTTATTTAATTATTTGTTCTTAACCTGGAAATTTAATCTTGTTCTGATATTTTGTTTGAGGTTGTGCTTTGATTGTTTATAGTTCGGTATGGAGGGAAGGCTATGTTAAGTTAGAGGTAGTCTCCTGATGTCGTGTTTTGAATTTGATTTTAGTTAATTGTTAGGGGTAATTAATAAAGCTTGTGAAATGGAAAAGTCATCTCAAATCCATCTCTTTAGCTTAATAAATGGGGCTCCATTGAATCACTGAGAACTTTGGGGAGATTCATTAGAATTAATCAGCCTCTGCATTGATTAGCCCCAATTATTCTTGCAATATGTTGACAAAGAATAGGTTCAGATGCTACTCAGTGCTCATTAGGATTTGATGGATCCTTTTAGAATTCAGACATGTGACCGCTTAAAAAGTTAAGAGATCAACGGCAGGATTGATGTCATTAGCCCCCAGAAATCCCCAGGTAAAAGAGTTTCAGATTGGAGAAGCGATAGGACTTTGAAAAGTGTCTGTTCATTCATGTTCTGTAGAGATTTGTTAGAGTTTGGCAGCTAAATTCTCCGAAGATTATATCTGTACCAACCATGCTCCAGGGCTGCAGGGGCTGAGCAAAACATTCCCTGTGATTGCATCTCCTGGCTGCCAGTGGCCTCTGAGGTGCTGGGTACATGAACTGTGCTCTTAATGCTCCCTCTGCTGGCTCCCAGACAGCAAGGCAGCGGAATGCACTTTAATGCAGAAGAGACAAGAGCCAGAGTGGGGGTGGCAGAGGTAGCAGGTTGGGTTCGGGGAGACTGAGATCTGATAAGTTGTTCAGCCGGGAGAACACTGCCTGAGGACGGAGACTGAGAATGGGTGGGCAGGGCAAGGATACTGGGGCAGAGATGTGCAGCCAGGAATGGGAGAAAAAAAACAGAGCAGGCTTGTGGGCGTGGGAGGACAGCAGGGTCTGTACCCACTAGAGAACTCTCCCTTCCAGAACCTGGAATGGAACCCAAGATTCCTGCATTCCACCACTTCTCTGCTGTCAGCGAATATGTGTGAAACCTACTACCAAAGTGTGTTTTGTCTCCTCTAGTTCTGGTCCACACAGCGGATAACAACCCATTATTGCTATTAGCTACTCGGTTAGCATAAGTGACCGAGGTCTGGGTGGTGAATTTAAAGATTCCAATCCTGATGAACCATGTTGGCATCAATATGATGCCATGTGACTGAATTTCTCATTTTTTCAATTCGTTTTTATAAAAACCCAGGGAATTACACAGAAAAATGATGTTAAAATAATATTATGAAGGTTGCCAAGTCAAGCACTCAAAAGTTAGGAAATGACAGAATTAAGGTTGCCTGTACAACCTTAATTTGATGCCCTTGTGTGTATGCATTATAATGCAGCCTTTAATTACATGAACACATACTGTTTCTTCCACAGGACCCAAGTCTCATTCAGTGCACAGGATGGAATATGATCTATAAATGAATCAGGGTTGTGTAGAAGAGGTGTCTGTTGGCTGTAGGACCACTGCTTCATTTGTTGCAGAGTTGGAAGGGGTGTAGTAAATGAAGCAGGGGACTGCAGGACTAAAAAGGACAGTCAACAAGACAAGAACAGTCCCAATAGCATACCCAGGCCAGAAACCAGTGAGAGGTGTCAAGGAAATCTGAATCTTTCAGAAACTGCCATATTTCTGTAGAACCATAGATGACATTTTCAAAAAGTGCCTAACTGACTTAGGAACCCAAGTTCCCCAGGAACTTATGGCTAGATCCACAAAGGGGATTTAGACCCAGTGGTTTACCATTTAACTTGTAGGTGGCTTACTGCCTAGCAGAATCCAGAGCCCTGAGTTAGGCACCCAGACTCTCTCTATAATGCACAGGAACATTAGGCACCTCTGACTGGAATTCACAAAAGTCAGTATACTGAGCAGAGAGCCACCTAAACTAGCCAGTAGGAAATACATAGGACAGGGGGGTGGCCCATCTTTCACAGAAGCTGCCTCTCTCCACTTGGGGTTTACAGCTGTGAACCATCTCCTAGAGATAAGCACCAGCAGAGGAACAAAAAAATGCTACTTAAATGACTAGAAAATGCTGCAAATAGTCAAATAGTTGATGTTCCCAATGAACCTCTTTGGCAGTACAATACATGATGTTTTATTAAGCCTGTTCTCCCTGCAGACAGATATAATTGCTTTAAAAAATGAGTAAGCACTAAAGATTCAAGTTATGAAAAATTAACTGGAGGAAATTAGGCTTATATTGTTATTAATGGACAACAGGGAAAACCCTGCAGTGACATAGATTGCTTATTTTTAAATGATTGGAAGAGATGAATAATAAAACCTAAGAAGAATGACCCTTCACTTCTTACAAACTTTAAAGGCCATTGTAAACCAAAATTAGGATTCTAGGATAATTGTAAAGCAGATTTTTTAATGAAACTGCTTCAGACAAATACAGTACTACACACATGAAATGAGCCATCAATAGCAGCAGTGAAGCCAGATGTTTCAATAGAGTCAGGAAACATTTAGATAAGTCCATAAATGAAAAGGAAAGATGAGATCTGAAACAGAAAATGTGTGGAAAAGAAACGATCAAAAGGAGCAGATGTGATTGGGACAAATACCTCTTCCTCTTCCCAAGATTTTTGTATTTGTTTTGACTATGTTAGAATCATTTACACTTTCATAGATGTTTGAGGAGGCAAAAGCTGCTGGTTAAAAGGCTGGGTTTTCACTAGCAATAACTGCAGCGACAGTCCTAACCGAGGTATGATGCAAAATGAGCTCGGTAATTCCATCTCATCCCTTTCCCGCTGTATTACCAATCCAGCTCATGCTGTTCAGCACTGTATAGGAAATACCTGCCCACAAAGGTCAGAATAGGAACTCAGTATTAACCCAGTGGTTACCCTTAAAAAACTTGCCAGTTGCCTTAGATAACTAAATGAGCCAAGTATCAGAGGGGTAGCCGTGTTAGTCTGGATCTGTAAAAGCAGCAAAGAATCCTGTGGCACCTTATAGACTAACAGACGTTTTGCAGCATGAGCTTTCGTGGGTGAATACCCACTTCTTCGGATGCAAGATTCTCTCCTGCACTGAGATATCCCTTCCCCAGTGCTGAGTGTGTCAGAGATCCAGTTATGGCTCCCTGATTTCCTAGCTTCTATGGACTCAGCCCCAGCCGTAACATAAGATAGAGACGCCTGGGGACCATATGCCAGCTGAGAATTGCTATAGGGTATAAGGGAACTCATCGTCTGGCCTAGCAATCACAGTTGGGCTGGTGTCCATAAGTCAAGGACAGGCACAAGGCAGCAGTCAGCAAGCAGAAATTAGAGTAATCACTAGAGCCAGGGTCAATAGGTGATAGCCAGGGTCAGCACTAAGCTGGGATCAGTAGGCAAGAGTCAGGGTCAGAGACTAGAGATCAAAAAGCAAGATGAGGCCTGGAGTCACAGCAAGCCAGAAATCTGTGTTGTTACCCAGACAACTTCCGAGGGCACCCTGTAAGGTTAAACAGTGAGCACTAGCCAATCAGAAGGCTGCAGGGTGCTATCGTTAAGGCCCCTTTGGGTGGGACATCCCATAGTGCCAAATTGCCACAATGCTCCTTGAATATGACTCTACATAGCCTCCTGGGAGTGATGTGGGAAAGTCAGCTGTCCCAGATTCTGCAGACCTGGGTTCTAGTCTCCCAGGTCCTTACACAGAGAATTCTGCTCTGCCCTTTATGTCCCTTTCTACTTTATAGCCCATCCACTCTGGCAGGGGCAGCGAAGGCTGGCATAGCAGCCCAGAGCCAAATTTCACCTGGCTAGCTGCAGCTATTTGCACTCAAGTTGTACAAAGAGGTTAGAACTGGGGTCAAGAATCTGACCCCTATAACTTTTCTTCAGTATTTGCAGAAGTGTACAAATTTCCTATATTAAGTTTATAGTACTGAAGGAAAAACTGTAGACACCTTCTCTGTTTATCTAAGGCACATTTGACCATGCTTTTTAAAGGGGACCACTGTATGATTCCATTTGTAATCTTTCTTCATACATTCATAGATTCTAAGGCCATAAGGAACAAATAATTTAGGCCATACTTATAGTACAGGGGACTCTAACCTGGGAAGCAGTGACTCTAAAAAAGATTTGGGGGTCATGGTGAATAATCAGCTGAACAGGAATTCCCAATGTGATCCTGGGATGCATAATCAGGGGGATCTCAAGCAGGAATACAGCAGTTATTTTACCTCTGTATTTGGCACTGGTATGACTCCTGCTGGAATACTGTGTCCAGTTCTGGTGCCCACTGTTCAAGAAGGCTGTTGATAAATTGAAGAGGGTTCAGAGAAGAGCTATGAAGATAATTAAAGGATTAGAAAACATATCTTATAGCAGTGGTGGGCAACCTGCGGCCCATGGGCCACATGCGGCCTGTCAGGGTAATCCGCTGGTGGGTCGCCAGACAGTTTGTTTACATTTGCATGACTGCCTGCAGCTCCCAGTGGCCGCGGTTTGCCGTTCCCAGCCAATGGAGGCTGCAGGAAGCAGCACGGGCCACGGGGACGTTCTGGCCGGCGCTTCCCGCAGCTCTCATTGGCCGGGAACGGTGAACTGCAGCCAATGGGAGCTGCGGGCGGCCGTGCAAATGTAAACAAACTGTCTGGCGACCCACCAGCGGATTACCCTGACGGGCCATGTATGGCCTGCGGGCCGCAGATTGCCCACCACTCCCTTATAGTGATAGATTCAACCAACTCAATCTATTTAGCGTAACAAAGAGAAGTTTAAGGGGGGTGATTTGGTTACATTCTATAAGTGTCTACATGAAAAAACAGGTACCATATATACTTGTTCATAAGCCAATTTTTTTTAGTAAAAAAGGGAAGCACCAGAGAAGGGGGTCGGCTTATGAACGGGTATAGAGAGGGAGAGGTGGGACACAGCCCCTCCCCCCAACAGAGGGAGCAAGGGGAGGCAGCACAGTCAGAAGGGAAGAGTGGGGGACAGAGTCTCTCTGCTTCTGGCCATGCTGCTCTCCCCCCAGCCTCCAAAGCAGCTGCAGCTGCGGGGCTGGCAGGCTGCAGCCGTGCCGCTCGGCCCCGCCCCCCAGAGCAGGCTGTGGCCACGCCCCCCGGCCCGCCAGAGCACACTGCGGCCATGCCACCTGGCCCAGCCTGCTGGAACATGCTGTGGCCATGCCGCCCGGTCTGGCCCGCCGGAGCAGGCTGCTGCCACGCTGCCCAGCCTGCTGGAGCAGCTCCAGCCAGGTCAGAGACATCTCTCCTGGCCCTCCCCAGATAAGGTGGGAAGGGATGGGATGGGGAGAGTGTAGGGGTCCCGGGCTAGGTGTGGGATCATGTGGGGGGTGGCCACAGCGGTTACTCCCCTGACTCCCAGCTTCTCCTCCCCCCGCCCAAATTTCCCCACCAGTTGCTGTCCCGGCCCGTCAGGGTAAGCAGCTGGCGCGCCGGGACACTTTGTTTACTTAGTATCAGAGGGGTAGCCGTGTTAGTCTGGATCTGTAAAAAGCAACAAAGAATCCTGTGGCACTTTATAGACTAACAGACGTATTGGAGCATAAGCTTTCGTGGGTGAATATGCTCCAATACGTCTGTTAGTCTATAAGGTGCCACAGGACTTTTTGTTTACTTAGGTTTACCTCCGTGCCTGCAGATGCTAGAGATAAACAAACCATCTCGGCCCACCAGCGGCTTATCCTGATGGCCCTGGAGCCAAAGTTTGCTGACCCCTGAATTATAGGGTGGGCTTATGAACGGGTTATAAATTTTTTCCATTTTTACTTATCCATCTTGGGGGGGGGCTTATAAACGAACCGACTTATGATCGAGTATATACGGCACTTAATAATGGGCTCTTCAGTCTAGCAGAGAAAGATATAACACGATCCAATGCCTAGAAGTTTAAGCTGGACAAATTCAGAGTGGAAATAAGGCATGAATTTTTAGCAAGATGATCACAATGCTCCCTTCTGACCTGGGAACCTAAGAAAGGGACCATTGTGATGATCTAGTCTGACCTCCTATAAAACACAGGCCACAGAACTTCACCAACATAATTCCTAGAGCATATATTTGTGAAAAAACGCCCAATCTTCATTTAAAAATTGTCTGTGATGGAGAATCCACCACAACCCTTGATAAGTTGTTCCAATGTTTAATTACCCTTGCCATTGAAAATAATGCATTATTTCCAGTCTGTGTTAGTCTAACAAATTCTGAAAGATGGTGAGGATCCTTCATGGTTATTGTCAGCATATGGTACGCTTAAAGCCACATTTCAAAAGCAGTATGCAAATGTATCGAATACTTTGATTTGCAAGTCATCAACCTAAATTAGATCGTTATATGTAATGTGCTCATTATTCTTATCCCTGGCGCTAAACTTATAGAAAACAAATGTAAATAAAATATCACAAACAGGGCACCTAACCCAGGCCTGCACCCATATACCTGTAACTCTTCTGTCACATGGAGTCAGCAGGGACAAGGGCCAGTTCAAAATCTAGGGGTTCCCTTTTAACAATACAACACAGAACTGTCTCAAGTCCCCACCCCTTGATCCCTATAAGAGGCAATACATCCCCTCTTGCAAGCACTTAGTCTGTGTGTAGGAAAGAAACTTTTAATAAAAAGGGGAAAGTAACCCAGCATTAACTTGTGAAAATGCCACGAGCATGATTCACAAGCAAATAACCACGAGAAAAACATCCACCCCAGAATACGTTGGGCACTGTTCTTTGCTCTCACCTTGCAGAGAAATTCCAATCAACAAAAGTTCCTTCAATGTGCCACTCCGCTCTCCCTCCACCACACCCCACTCACAGTTGTCTATGGTCGGCGAAGACCCAGAGTTCAGAGGTGCATTTGCTTGAGTACACCTCCCACCTGGGAAGGCGGGGGGAAGGCACCGTGGCTCACTCTGCCATCAGTCTCTGCACCGCTGCTCACTCACTCACTCTGCTGGCTGCTCGTTCACTCCACTGTCAGTCACTCTGCCATCGGCCACTTAGTCCACTGCTGTTCACTCACCACTGCTCTCTTTACTGCAACCACTAGGGTGTTTTGAGGTCCTGCCACTTAACAAAGCTCTCAGTGATTTCAACTGTTAGTGGTGGAGCCTCAGTGCTAATGCAGACTGGACAGTATCTTTCACTAGAGACACTCTCCCATCACTGGTCTAATGCTTAGGTCTGGTTATCAGTGATTTCAGCTCTAGTGATCTACAACAAAAGACTGTCAATTGAGTCTTAGTCAGCTCTGTCATAACACAGTGGAGAGGGTCAAATGGTGTCTAGCACCCTCAGGCAGGGCCCATAGCACCAGGTAAAAACACCCATCCCCACCCTCTCTCATCTCTACTGGCCTTTGGCACCCCTGTGCCCTGCTTAGCAAGCGCAGTTCAGTTGAGGGGGAACCCCTCAATCAGGGCATGCCAAGCACAGTTCTGTTGCTCTTGATTCACACAACCAGGATAACAACCCTTTCTTTATTACTGCTGCACCCAATAACAAAGTGACTTGCAATCCAACACCCACCAAAAGTGATTATTTGGGCAAAGCAGCTCCATCATGCTGCGCACCTAGGCAGAGTGGGTGTGTCTATACAAACAAGGTCAGTTCCTGAAGTCGTCTTCTCCAGCTCATCTCTAGATGTCAGGGGAGAGTTCATTCAGACCCTGCTTACATACCATTAAAAAAAACCCACACAGACCAGCTGGGATGTCTTCCCATTACCCCAATAACATCTCTGAACTCAGACCCCAGCAACCAACCCTTCCCTCCCCAGGAGAAACCTGGAAGAACAGGTGGGGTCTTGCATTGTCTCCAGGTCACCAAATCTGGGTTCTGACAAACAAAGATGAGAAGCAAATTCTAGAACCAAGGACTCCATTGATACCGGGAGTGGGGGATGGGTTTGCTAGCTCAAGCGCCTCAGGTGATCTCAGCTGCTGCTGCAGGAGACAAGAGAGGCAACCTCTCAGATAGCCAGGACCCAAGCCATTTAGAGTTCTGAAGGTCAAGATAGGCTTTAAATGCTTAAGCTTCACCCTGAAATCAGGCAATAGCCAGTGCAAATTGCGGAGCACAGAAGTAATGTGCTCTCTCTCTGTGTGTGTCACTGAAACCCTGTTTAATGAGTGCTCCGCTGCACTGGTTGCAGTTTCTGGATGGTTTGGTAGAATAGCACCAGGCAGAGCTTGTCATAATAGTCTTTCCTTAAAAGGTATGTGTACACTGCAGCAGGAAGTGTGCTGCCCAACCTGGGTAGACAGCCATTCTCTGCTCAAGCTAACATGCTAAAAATAGTTGTGTGGATGTTGTGGCACAGGAGGTAGCATGGGCTAGCCATCTGAATACGGACCCTGGGGCTTGGGCGGGCTTGTACTTGGGTGGCTAGCCCAAGCCACTGTCCATGCTGCAACATCCACATTGCTATTTTTAGTGCGCTAGCTTCAGCATGCGCCCAGCTGCAGTGTAGACATACCCAAAGTGACAACGGTGTGCATAACTATGGCACGTCTGCATCCAGATGGAAAGGAAGGAGCTTTCTTGTCAAATGCAGATGATAGCTCTTAACTGCTGCTGCCCAGGAATCCAACACCAGCCAAGGATCCCCAGACTGTGAAGCTTTGGGGAAAATGGGGAGATGCTGACATGATTAATTAGAGATGCTGACATGATTTCCACCATTTCCTCCAGTTGTTTCTCTCATTCTACAAACATCATCTCATTCTTGCCTGAGTTGAGACTCAGCAATCATCCATTAAATACTAGATAAGTCATCACTCCCATGCAGCTTAAGATTTAGAAGAGAACATAAGAACGGCCATACTGGGTCAGACCAAAGGTCCATCTATCCCAGCTTCTGGCAAAAAGTCTGCATAGACAGAAGACTAGAAACAGAAGAGACTATGAAAGTCTGCATACTTAGAAATGTAGTGTCCGCATAGTCAAGACACCACAACCCTTGCTTGCTTGAGTTAAAGATCACAGTCACAATCCACCAACATCCCATACTCCCAAAATAGGACTTCATGCACGGCCAGTGGGATTGATAATAAATAATATAATATGCCCACTTCTTACTCCCTGTTTGCCTACTTCCATGCCTATCATGATAGAGATTGAGGAGACAAAACCTTAACATCCCATCCCTGTCTAGGATTGCCAAGTCCTCAATTCATGGCAGACATCCTAAAGTGACCATTGAGAGAATGCAGCCGCAGCAACTGGCTACCTGAATAGGGACTTCCAAATAGATTGCAAATGATGCCAGAGACACACCGTCCAATACCCCAGCTCCAGCCTCCAAGCCTTCCTACAAAAGTCATACCTCATCCACATCCTATGGAACTGTTCCATCCTAAAAAGGCTAGTTAAATTACACCTCCCCCAACCATCCATTCACCACCACAGAGATCCCACCTGACAGAGTGAACTAGGTGGTAGCCACATGTCCATCTTTGTTCCCCTCCCCCCCAAAAAACCCTCCCAGTAGAACACTCATTTATCAGGGAGGCCTGACTGATATAGATCCATTCAATCTCTGCTCCTCATGACCTCCCAAGGTGAGATCTCAAACATTCATCATCATAAAAAATACCTTAAGAAAAGCTAATCCCAGTAGTAACAATTATTTCATTAGAGTGGTGGCAGTTTCTGGAGAACATTAGCTTTTGGACATATTCGTGCTGCACACCCCTGCAGACATGAATCTCTCATTGGTTAATTATCTATAATTTTGGTAAGAATGGATGATTCATTTTAGTCTCTTCTAGCTCCTATAGTCTGTTGTAAATGGCTGATTAATACTGGAAATACAAGATACCTTAGGCAAAATGGTTGGCGAAATGCAATTTAATGAGAGAAACCGTATAATAAATGAATGAACATTTCCAAACTAGTGAGTGCTGTGGAATATCTGTAATTGCTAGGTCCTTGGAAGCTGATGACCAAGTGACAGTGTTTGTGTTCATTAGCTCCAGAGCTCCCTGATGCTTTCTTCACACCAGCTGTGAATGGAAAACACATTAGTCTCGGCCATGAAAAGAAGTTAAAACCCAGTAAACAAGTCAGTCACGATAAATAAATGCTAATGGCCTGCATTCACCCTGGTTAATTCCATTCCTGGGCAAATGAATACAAAAAGAGAGGACAACAGCAGGACATTGAAATAAAATAAAAAGCTACAAAGTTTTCATTCAGGAATGGAAATTTCTGGGGGCTGCATGTTTTATTCTCGGCAGAATTTATATTCTCTGTTTGTACCTTATTATTTTCTTTTCCATTTTCCTTTGTTATTTCTGAAAAATTCTTGAACGGAAGACATATGCAGCAGCACCATCTGCTGGTTAAATTTAGTGCTGTGTCAACAGAGGAAAATTCAGGTTGTTCTTTAAACTTGTCTTGTATAACCATCTAGTTAATTGCATTCTATAAAGACTTTGAGCCTGATTCTTGGATCCATTTATGGCCCTATCACAGGGCATGGCTCCCCTCCTGCCTTCTCCCTGCAGAAACTGCACAGACTCCCATGCTGGCACTGTCACAGGTCCTTTTATTTTGAGTTCCCTACATCCTTTCCACAACAATCCCCATGCAAGTTTATTTACAATGTTAACCTAGCGTTTGGCCCTCTCACCAGGGCCTAAGGGGAACATAGGTCTCCCTATTCTGCGCCTCTGTGTGACCAGGCTCAGCTAGACCTGTCCCTCCCTCTCTCCCCCATGGCACCTCCATCCTGCCTTTTTATCAGCCTGGTGCTGATGGGGTAATTGGCTCCTCAGACCATCCAGCTGCCTAGCCTGATTGACTAATTACCCCCAACAGCTTTCTCAAGGGGAACTAATTAAAGCCGAGTGATCAGAGTTCAGGCTCCCATGTTTTCACCCTGCACTCTGTCACAGGGTGTGTCTCTGGTGCTACAAAGGGGCCCACACAAGCTGGTCTAACCAGACAGCTGAGGAGTCTCATGTGTGCAGAACCATTTGATGCCCCAAAACTACTCCCTTCCTACCTCTAGCCCAGGAGTGGAGGCTGGGGGAAAGTGGTGTCAAGAGTGCTGTCTGCTGGAAGTGCATGGTTATCCTTGGTTACTGGAATGGCTTTAGAGACATTGGTATGTAGGCACAAATTAGAGCAGTTATGAAGTGCCTCTAAGTTATACCAGAGGCCAAACTGGGCCTCATCTGGCCCTAACATAAGAAGGGCAAAAAGGTTGCATCCAGCTGCCAATGCTTCCCTTTACGGATCCTGCCCTGAGCGAAGAGTCAGCTCCAATATGTCTTTTTTTTTTAATATTGCAGAAGAATGAATATACCTTTCCACTAGTGCAAAGTGCATAGTGATTCCAGGAACAAAACTGTTGTGTACAATGTGGAATAGAGTTATTGCTACTGGAATAAATGTCTTACAAAATGGATATCTGTGTAAAAAATTCACCTTTATCTTTTCCATGGGGCAGAGGTCCTTGCTCTGATCTTTGCTATTTCACCTCTTTACCATCTTCTGAGTAGTAGGTTTTTGAGGGACAGTAGCATGATTTGGGGCTATCAGACTCACACCACTGGAAGATGATCTGAAGCATCCCAAGGCCTGAGAAAAAGTCTAGCTGTCAACATGCTGGCTAATCTAGCTTCTCTAATGGATGAGTTAAAAGTAGAGCAGATTGGACAATTTTCCAGTGGAGTGTGGTTCCATTGGGAAATGCTGTATAGTCAAAATGAAAATTTCAACAGGAATGTGTTGATTTGGATGAAATTTCATTTTGAAAATAAAAGGAACAAAGTGTTTCAGAATGGAATGTTTTGATTTTTCACCTTTTTGTTTTGATGTTTTAATTTATTTTTTTGAATCAAAACTGGAACACATTTCAGTTTTTAATCAAAACAAAAAGTGTTCAAATTAACCCAGACTGATATGTGTGTGCGTGTGCATGTGTGTGTGTGAACATTTTTTGTTGCATGGGGAAAAAATTTCATTCTGATTTGAAAGAAAATCAAATTTCAAAATCTCAACATTTTTCATGAAATTCCAGTTCCCTAACAGCTCTGGGTAAAATGTTCAACTATTTCAAATATTGGTGTAGCCGTTTAGGTCCCAGGATATTAGAGAGACAAGGTGGGTGAGATAATATCTTTTATTGAACCAACTTCTGTTGGTGAAAGAGACAAGCTTTCGACCTACACAGTGCTCAGACCTGAAGAAGAGTTCTGTGTAGCTCAAAAGCTTTTCTCTCTCACCAACATAAGTTGGTCAATAAAAGATAAGACCTCACCCACCTTGTCTCTCTAACTATTTAAAGAAATTTGGGGATTTATGTGCCCCTAACATTGCTTAGGGATATAATTAGCTGGGGAACAAAAATACATTTTTTAAATGCACTGGAACCTCAAAGTTGAGGATTACTGTTAGTGAGAGGGAGGCCTGTGACCTTTGTTGAGGGAGTCTTAAAAGAAACAGATATGGTCCCTCGCATCCTGTAGGAAGAACTGCATAAAGGGGTTGGGAAGGAATGAAAAAGTTAATTGGCCTGATTCGTTACTGTGAGTAGGATGGCATAACACTAATAATAATGTACAGTAGTGAATCAGGCTCAGGAAGTATCTGGAGAGAGTAAAGTGAATCTGCATAAGGAGAAGGTTTGCAAGTAATCTATACTTGTTTTACAATTACCAGTTTAAACGAAGGTAAAGCCAATGTGAGTCAGAAAATATGGACTGTTCTTGTAAGGGAAAAGCTTTCACACCAAGTATGTACACAAGAGAAGGGCCAAAAAGAGGATAGGTATTTAGAAATCTGGTCACCCTTTCTACCATACTCAGAAGAGGAGGAATCCCCAGCAGGCAAGCCAAAATTTTTAGCCAGTTCTTTGAATATTAATCTGATCCTGAACAAGTCCCGTACAATGCAGTATGTTAACATTTCATTGTAAGTTTGTTTTAATAAATAGTTAAAATAAATGATAAAGTAAAATAAAACAATAAAAAGTTTGGTTTTTTTTAAAAAGGAGGGAGAGGAGGTTTCAGAGACAGCACATTACCTATTTGTTTCCAGCAAGAACTGTTAAGTAAGGAAGAGTTTATCTATTTTAAAAGAATGAGACAATAATCTGTGTATTTATTTAATGTAAATGTTGCAGGGACAACTGAAATCTTCAAGAGAGATCCAGCTCCCACACGGCTTCAGGGGACAAACAGCTGCTTCAGCTCTTATCACAGCATTCGTCAGACATTTTAAAGGAAAAGTACTGTGGTTACAAGAGCCCCAGACTCAGGCAGGATTCCAGCTTATGATGAGAGTCTGCATACTATTAATAAAGTTGTTAGCTCCCTGTTACAAGCCAGAGTATTAGACCTCAACCCAAGACTCCAGAATATTAAAACATAATGCAAAATTGGTGCTCTAATTAAAAAATGAAAACCAAACTTAGAATATAAACAATATATTTTGAACAAACATCATGTACACTAGTGGTTGAATAATCTTATTAAAAACTGCTGAAACAGAATCCTTTAACAAAATAACAGCCTAGAATCTACAAAAATATATTCATGACAGTCTTTCAAACACTGAGTGGCATTTGGCATGATTTCAAGTTTGGAAATAGCTCCAGATTTCACTAAGTTTACCTTACAGCTTCAAGGATATCTATGCATAAAACTGTAATCCATTAGTTTCAATCACAAATGATTTAAAAATAAATAAATACGTAAATATATTGAGATGATGCAAAATGAGCCCAGGGAATTCATCCTAGTTATACAAGATAAAAAGATTCAGGTAAACAGAGCCAAGCTATTAAATTTTCAAAAGGTAAACAGAGCTAAAAAAACAGCCCTCACCACCTGATATGATTAAGCATCTCAGGATATTAGCTTAGCCCTACAAACACACTGATTGAGGTCACAAAATCAAAAGCTTAAAAGTAAGTGGCAAAACTGCTGAGAAAAAATTACTTACTGTTTCTGATCCTAAAATTTGGAGAGCTGAATTTTTAGTTTTCAAATGTGGGTATTTAGAGCATGATCCAATGCTCATTAAAATCAATGGAAGTACTCTTGTTGACTTAATGGGCATGGGATCAAGCCCTTAAGCAGGGTATCTATATTCCACAGCTATATGCCAAGTAGGGATGTAAATACTCATTTTACATACCAAAGGACCAAATATGAGCATACAGTTGTGGAATTTGGCCATCCTATTAAAGTTCCCATGTTTGTCAACTATGTAAACCATTCAGGTGTATTGGAAAAGTTTTAAACAAGATGCTCTATTTGAAAAGCTGTGTCCTTCTTTTACATGCTAAGGACTCTGTATTTCCTCCTGCAGAAGTTAATGATATCACCAGCACTGAATGCAAACCATTTTCCTGCACTCTGCATGTTAGTAATGCAGTCAGCTTCTGCTTGGGAAACACAATCCTAGTGAGCTCTTGGCAATTGAAAAAGAAGAAAATTATTTTTGAAGGTGTTATTTACTGAGTAGTAGCATTTGGATCTACACGTGTATTCTTTTGAGACAGACAGTATGGAGATATCCCAGAAGAATATGCACCTGGTATATTAATGCTTAAGTACTGTATAAAAGCACCATGCTTCAGAATTAGAGATGAGACTGAGCTAGAAAGTTTGTACTCAGATCCTGATCCAGACTTTCCCTAATTCAGGGTGTGCAGTTCTGGGGTTTGGCTTCAAATCCATCTCTATTCAGATTCAAAGATTCTTTGAACAGAGAGTCAATGTAGAGAGCTACCTGCAGAGAGAGAAAATAGCTAAAATGCACTATAATCATTCTTTCCACCCAAAAGAGCATACTCAGAATTCAAAGAGCTTGTAGGATATTTGTGAATAAATCTAAAATTGAGTATAGCTGAATGAAATCCGGCTCCACTAATGTCAATAGGAGTTTTGCCATTGACTTCAATGGAGTCAGAATTTAAACCCTTGTGTTTGGTTGACCAACATGCAAATTAAACTAGAAAAAAAAAAGGGGGGGGGAGCAGATTACCGTTGTCCTAATTTTATTTTAATTAGAGTTTTCAAAGTATTTATATGAGATGGACTTTTCTAAGTATTTATATGTTTTCATTATTTACTATATTATTCTACATTAAAGATAGTTGTTTTTATTCTCTCTCATGTGGGAAATGTTAAGAAAGAGGTAGAATGTTTTCCAAGAAAGATTTTTATTTCACCCTTTGAATGAACTCTTTGGTACCTTTTTCTGGAGGGGAAAAAAATGAAGCTGTGTTTTTGATGACCTGCTCATAAATCCTTAGGAAATTTCACTTTTCATTCAAACCATAAAGCGGAAGAACATTTACTCCCTGTCAACATGTGGTAACCCGTGTCCTTGAAAAAATTTATCCTTAAGGGAGAAATTATACTGAGATAGGAGGCTATTAAGTCACAAAACATATCAGTGAATAAGTGTTTTTAATGGCTACCCTCAACAATGATCTATATGCTGCAATGGCAATAATGTAAACCCCTAACAGTTTCAGATTCCCATCTGAATAGATCAGGGGTTGGCAACCTTTCAGAAGTGGTGTGCCGAGTCTTCATTTATTCACTCTGATTTAAGGTTTCGCGTGCCAGTAATACATTTTAACGTTTTTGGAAGGGCTCTTTCTATAAGTCTATAATATATAACTAAACTATTGTTGTATGTAAAGTAAATAAGGTTTTTAAAATGTTTAAGAAGCTTCATTTAAAATTAAATTAAAATGCAGAGCCCCCCGGACCGGTGACCAGGACCCGGGCGGTGTGAGTGCCACTGAAAATGAGCTCGCGTGCCGCCTTCGGCACCCGTGCCATAGGTTGCCTACCCCTGGAATAGATCATTGTTGGCTGGTGCTCATCTACATGCACTGTTGGGTATTCTGAAAACACAGAATATTCTTTAAGAACTAGTTAATATTTTTGTGTTTAAAACATGAAGGGCAGAAATAACCTAACTCAATAAAATAATTGACATTCACTGTCTTTCCTTTCCTTTTCTTTGAATTCTAAGGAAGAAATTTTCAGCAAATTCGTAGATCATCTTTAAAAGAGTTGAATTATCTACTCCAAATGATTAACCAGTTTTCCCACGCCAAATCTGCCCCCTTGCTTTGCAGGGTTGGAATTGGCTCCGTTTCCTTATACATAAAGGGCAACAAGAGCATGGAACATCTTCTACAGCCAACATGGGCATCCTGGATGGTTGCTGCTTAAAGCAAGACTTCAGCCATCTTTCTTATTTAATAAATCTGAGATGTTGTTTGTACTGCACTAGTACATGTACTTGGTGCAGTATGGCCAACCCCAAAAATCAGGCCTCAAAGAATCATGAGATTAGCTTAAAAATCATTTTCTTTAAAAAAAATGATAAATTTGGTCCTCATGTTACTTGCTTTCTGGTTTCTGAGCTGGGTCACGTTATCAAGTTTTTCTCCACAGCCACGAGGGCTAGAAAATTACTTCCTTTTTAATGAAAATTGAGATTGTCATCTAAACACATGACTCCAGCAGTTGGAGCTTTCAGAGAAACATCAAATACCACAAGACTCACGGTAAAATTGCAAGAGTTGGCAACACTATGACAAACCTCGCCTTATTTTTACTGGTATGGCTTTGAATACAAAATGTTTAAATGTGAAGGAGAAAATGTTTCAGCTCATCCGGGAGCAGAAGTCCAGTTATTTTATGATGTTGTTTGTGTCCGAAGCACTTCCTAATGCACAGGCGGCACAACTGCATCAAGGACAGGGGCCCTGGAGAAAGATGCCACAAGACAAGTTATAACATGTGATTTTATTGACCCAAGATCAGTTGTCACAGAACTGAAGCTGTAGATATGTAACAAGGCCAACTTTTGTGTAATACAGGCTAGACCAGCTTTACTGAAGGGCAACATTCCCAAGCTCTCAGCTCCTGCAGGCTCCTAAAAGCTGGACACACTGGAAATTCTTTACCAAATCATTTTAGTCACAAGGTGTTTGGAGCAGGTAGTTAGTTTTTTAAGGGAGATCAGAGGTGGTGTTAGCCTACTGGGGGCCCTACGCTGGAATATTTGCCCCCCACACACACACACACACCACATACTAAAAAAGCAAATAGGGCCCCCACCCCACCCCCCGTGAGCTGCTCAGGACCCCAAGCAATTGTTTAGTCTGCTTATGCCTAGCACCGGCTCTGAGAAAGATTATCATTTATAAATAGATTTTTGTAGCTGAATACTGAAAACAGCACACAGGGACCTATTCCCCATTGCTATGCTCCTGGTGCAGTCATTTATTCTAGTGCAAAAACGGGTGCTAAACACTATCGAATGAGAAATCGCCTCTCACTTACCCCAGTAGAAGCAATTTATCCCCATGTTGCCCAGGTGTAAATGACCATACAAGAGGCAAAGCAGTAGTAAGTCAAGCCCACAACGTAAATAAGTTGTCTTGGAACCAAACACAGTCATTCTTAATCCTTATACAGGTATGATTAGTAGCTGTATTATTTTCCTACAAGCTATAAGACAAATGTTAAATACTTTATGTTGTTTGAAAATAAGAGATGATTAATGCTTCCTTCAAAATCCTTTCCCTTGAGTGAGATTCAAGTTTGCGGCCCACTGGTTTCTGCAGAAGTATTCATAACAGTATAACAGTGATAAACACATAGCAAGAGACGCAATATATAATCCCTTATTTAAACCTTCAAGATTAAATAGTCCCATGCTGATAATGCAAGCCCTAGTAAAGAATCTATGTCTTTTATTTAAATGTAACAGCATAACATGCTTAATGGAGGGCTTATCCTTCTTGTTAAGAGGTAGTTACTATGATGTATTTAAATACAAAACAGTTGGATCATATAACATGTCATTTGTACGGCTATCTCATCATACACAGCAGTTACAACAATGGAACAGTTACTGTCAGAGTAGATAAGGAGAGCAGACAAGCAGGACGCACTAATGGGGGAAGGCAGGATTGGGTTGGGTTTAAGCAGTGTAAGAGGAGATGAGCTTTATGAGGCATTTTAGAAAGCAAGAGGGAATCAGTGAAATGGGATCAGGGAGGCAGAGACAATGATATCAGCTAAAAGTAAGTCCCAGTTAAGATTTTCTAAAAGAAACTAGAAGATAAAGGCATTTGTGGTCACCAGAGAAGCTGTGTTGGCAGTAGCTGTGAGTAAGGGAGTGGAAGGTACTGATGGAAGCAGCTGGTACTGCTTTTGGGTAACAGCTTTAAAAAGCAGCTGTTTTCAGTGTCCTCCACACTCCAGCTACCACTTTTTCAGCAGCTCTTCACAGCCGGCTGGGTTCTCTTAAAGATGGTTTTACTGATCAAATGGCTGTATCAAGAGCACTGTCAACATGCAGTATTAATGAGACATGTATTAATGAACCTGGTAAATACACAGGGCTTGATTCTCCACTGCTTTGCATCTTATGCTGCCATTTACACCTATGAACAGAGAATGCAAGACTGTTCCAAGTCAGAACAGCAGCATTTTATACCCACATTACACAAGTTTAAAAGACTGTGTATGGTGCAAGGAAGTGGCGAATCCAGACCAGAATCACTTCATGCTTCAGGGTCTATTCCTGCTGAAACTGGCAGAACTGCAGTTAGACAGACAAGGTGGGTGAGGCAATATCTTTTACTGGACCAACTTCTGTTGGTGACAGAAACAAGCAATGGAGCCACACAGAGCCCTTCTTCAGATCTGGGAAATGTACTCAAAGCATCACAGCTAAATGCAAGGTGGAACATATAGTAGAGCATAAGCAGTTAGCACATATTCTAAGGGACCATTCAAGATAGAGTGGCCCATTAACACCTCTTCAGTCATAGGACAAAAAGAGGGGGTTGGTGAGTTACAGATTGTTGTAATAAGCCATAAATTCTGTCTCTGTTCAGTCCATGATTTTTAGTGTTAGCAAAGTTGTGAATTTAAGCTCCCAGGCTCATCTTTTGAAACTGCAATTGACATCAATGGGAACAGGAGTGACTGTTGCAATATTACATTGTGCGTTCCATTTTGTCCATTTTATTTTGCTCTGCCATAAGTAAATGTCCTTTTGAGAACTTCTTAAAAGTTTAAAAACACTCCCATAAAAGCAGAAATGTTTCACTGAAAAAGAGAAAAGTTTTTTAAAAAAATTAAAAAATCAATTTCACTCTCCTGAAAAATAACCAAAAACTGCAAGGTCATTCTTGTATTCAAGGTAGTGTAATGTAGTGCTGTTTTATTTGTTTATTTAGCTAATTATCCGGAAGACACGCACAACTGTCTGTATCATTCAGACAGAAAACATATGCAGTGAAACATTAGATTGGGGCAACAACATTCTATAACTGTTCATATGGGTGACTGTGGGCTGGTACTTTGGCCAATAGTCTACTGAAGCAAAAATCTCTATATGCTGCCATTTCCCGCACATTTGTAGGTAGAGTCTTCCAAGCATTTACCAGATGGAGGAAAAGAAAACAGAATGGAAACCAATTCTGATTAGCAAGTGAGTCTACTGGAATAATGGAGGCTGCACAGGATTGCGGGAAATACTATAGCTCACCTGCCGCCTGTACCAGAGATCACCATACTCATCGAATTAATCTGAATGAAACCAAAAGGAAGTAACACTACAGGAAGGGAACTTGAAGGTTAAACAAAAGGCTGTGTATTTTCACATCTGTTTTCAATTGCTTCAGACCAGACAATTTAGAAACCAGCTGCTAGCAAACCTGGAACTTACTCAGAAAAAGGAATTTTGAAGAACATTTGGGAAACACTACTCAGTAGCAAAATGGTCTCCAGAATTTTATAAGTACAGGCTTCAATTACTGTAAAAGCAGAAATTTCCTTAGAACCACTAATTATTGTCCAGCCCTCTCAACTCAGCCCTTCCAATGTTACATATGGTTCTGTGGCTGCTCCCTGGGGATGCATGACATATTCTTTTATCTCAGATAAACACATGTGATGCGAGTCAGACGTCTAACAGAAAGAGGATTTGAGGTCTGTAACATACAGATGTGTGTATGGCAGAATGTGTTGAAAGACCAAATATCTGTGCCATGCAGCACCATGTGATTGTTTTCATAATATTATTGACTACACACACAGGGCCTGATTTCTCACTGTGTTATTCCAGTTTTATACTGGTGTAACTCCACTGATCTCAATAGAGTCACATTGGCATAAAACTGGAGTAATATAGTGGTGGATCCAGGGGTGAAAGTAGAAATAGGGACTTACCGGTACGGGGCTGGGTTGGAGCCGGCTCTGGCCCCCGGAAGGCGCAGGGCCTCAGGCGGAAGGGGCGGGGGGGGGGGGGGGGGGGGGGG